>BPLR01007496.1:0-165009 GCA_021605095.1 Caerostris extrusa
TTTATGAATAGTATTACTTTATTTTCCAAATAAAGTAATTATTTATAAATTTTATTAGTGATTTTCTTAGGAATTATTACTTTAGCTCAGAGGGATGGGCAAAACTTTCGGGCCAATGCCGGCCCACCGGAAGGCTCTATCCGGCCCGCGGATAAATTCCACCTTTGCTTCGATCCGAAGCACCAGTGGAATTTGAGACATATATCCATCCTCTTGTTTTTTCTACTTTGATTAAATATTTTTTTTCTTCCTCCTTTTTATCAAAGGATTCAGATTTATCTTTTTTACTTTCTATTTTTGTTCTACAAAAACATAAATCACTGAAAATAGCAAGCACAGACACAGCTTTCTCAACGGTAAAGTGTTTTGCATTTTATCGAACTGAGATTTATTTCAGTGCTTTTAAACAGAATTTGTATTATTTTCTACATGTAGTTTAAATTCTGCAAAAATTTGTAGAAGCAGTGAGGTCAGAATTGCAGATTGAATTAGTTGATAAAAATTCAACAATCATTTCCAAGTAGTTGTTTAAATATGGTAAAAGTTAAGCTTATAAATCATTATCGAAAGTATATGTGTTTCCCAAATTTGGATATCTCACTCCCAGAAAAATCGCCTTCATGTTTGCTTCAATCTTATATACGTAATAAGTATTTTTAAACTATGAACCTTGTGAAAGAATTGGTCAAGAAGCGCAGACTAACAGATGAGCATTTAGACTCCTTTCTAAGAATCAGTATTATTCACGGAATCAACATAAGGAACTTTTAAATGAAATCGCAATTTCATTCATGTCATTATTATATTTAAATTTGTAAATAGTATGTAGGCTTCAGCCAAAATTTTGAAAATTTTTATCTCCTGGCTCGCAACTTTTTTTTTCTTTCGATTTCTAATCCCGAAAAAGCTGCCCTATCCCGAATTCTAGCTAATGAATAACGCGTTTTTTTTTCTTGCCGTAGGCTCCCCACTTATAGACAGTGCATCTCTGAAGTCGATTTGGCTCTCCAAACAATAAAATGAGATCCGACACGTAAAGTGGATCTCCAAAGCGACGTTGATGATCTCATCTTATAAAGCCTTATAATCTCCGCAGGCAGGATGCGGATTCGCAACGAGGTGCCAGCGAGTCAGAGTCGCTTTCACACTGACGATGCACCCCTGGGGAGAACACCGACAACTCCCACCCTGATGATACATGCATTCCAATGAAGGCAAAGATGCTGGTGGATGATGTAACTCAAGAATTGCTAAGTGATTTTCTTCTTTTTTTCAATTCCTTCTATTGAATGGCTCACACTCTCCCTATATATATCTTGTTCAATTTTTAATAATTAATTTTAAATACTTTTATTCTCATCCCCTCAAGTTCAAATACATTTTTTTAACTGGTGGATAACCATAGTAAAGTGAAGAGGCGAACAATGCAAAAGAAATTCTGAGGGCCGAAGCATTTATTGACTTTTTACACAGTTGGCGCCAAAAAAATTCCCAACGTCCCCCTATTTTGCGATTTGGGCTATTCATTACCTGTGCTTTATAGAGCGTGTCTTTAAAATAAAAATTGGTATTTCCACAGTAATTTGATTCAACAGTCCCTAGTTAAGTGAAGATTTTAAAATGTTCCAAAAATGCTATTGTAATCTTTTATTCAATTCATTTATTAGCTCATCCCTCTCCCTAGAGTTTTGTCTTGGTCCAATTTTCAATCGTTCATAATAGCATTTCTCAATCAAGTTCAAATACATTTTTTTGAAATCCAAAGTGCATATTACTAGATGTTAATACAGTTTTTTCAAATATTAATCAGTGATTAAATTTAATTAATTAATTTTAGGTTTTTTAGATTTTAGCCGTGGCAAGGCCTACTACCAATAGATGGCGCCTGACAAAGTTAAAAATGAATGAAAATTATTTATAAGGACTTTCTGCAATATAATGAAAAAAGTAGGAATTGACTTTAAATTTTTTTTTTACAATGTTTTTGAAAGGACAGGGGATGGGGAAGAAAATTTTAAGTGGACGATCACAGATAGCTTTTATGCCTTACTTTTATTTCATGTAAGATATCATAATGCATTTTTTTTCTCACAATATGTGACAATTTTCAACATAAAATTTCTGCAGATTTTTTTTTTTTTATCATACTGTCTCTTTCTTTTTTCCCCCTGGCGCTAAGTTGGCAGGTTTCGGAGTTCAGAGTCCTTTGGCGGTGCCATGAATGTTTGTAGTGGTTCGGAAATCCACTTTAACCGTAGGTCCCAGTCTCATGACTGTAGAGCGTTGGGCGTAGTGATTGATAACCTTATCCCTAAAAAGGAAACATCTCCTGTCTCGAAATCTGCCAGTAGGCAGACGGCATTGGCCCACCCCTGGGACTGTTATGAAACTAATAATGATGATGATGATACTCTTTTTATTGCGATAAATATTGTTAAGATTCTCTGTAGTATATTGACTGTACTTTTGCCTTAAAAACATTGGCATTTTATTTACAACAAAAAGCCCATTCTTGATTTGGTCGAATTGCTGATTAAGTTGAGTTTTCGAGGAAGAAATCACGCACACTTTAAAAGGCCAAGGTGTATTATTTATTTTTGTGCTTTGGGGTAATCAATCGCCTACATTTTAATTAATTTGTTGCCCCGTTATTGCTTCGTTTAGGCTAAACTGCTGTCAATCCTAGGCTCAACAGTCACATTAGACCATGACATCCGGCTTAAAGTGGATTCCGGAACACTACGAACATCCATGGCACCTCCGGAAATCGAACCCGGAACCTGTGGCACCTAGCTTCAGAGCGCTGGTCATTAGGCCATCTGGCCTCGAAGAACATTCTTTGTCGTTCCATTTTATTTATTTTAAGTATAATGTTAAGTTATACAGTTATAAGTTTCAGTAGTACTATTTTTTTTAAAGTTTTATAATTTTAAATGGTGCTGAATAATATTTCCTACTACATCAAACAATTTATGTTTGTTCAGATATTTTTAAATTATTCCTTTCATTTTTAATAGCATATATTCACTTCCTCTCATAAATTTATATATATATATACATATATATATATATATACATATATATATATAAATATAATTTAAAGCATAGTAATTTTTATAAAATAATTTATTTAATATTTTGAAATAGCTTGCATTCAATACTTTAAAGCCGATATAAAAACCACATTATCTTTTATATTTATTTCGAGATTGACTGACCCTGTTTTATTTCGGATATTTTAGATTTTATTTATTATTAATTTCAATACTTGTTTATGTAAAAATAGATTTTTTTTAATTTGTTCTTTAGGGACTAATTTGAAACTTTTATTTCTTTAGAAGGTAATTCAGTTTTAAATGCTTAAATGGCTTGAACAAATATTTTTAAAAGTTTTGTATTATACAAAGTATTGTAGAGGAGGACGTACCATATATTTAATAAGCTAAACATCTTTTTGAGACTTTATCTGATTTAAGATTCTTAATTTGAAACCCTTTCAAACTTTTGCAATGATTTTTATACAATATTTACCCAAAAAAAAAAAAACATTTAAAGCATCATAATTTATTTTTAAATTTTTATACTTAGATTTTATTATTTTAATTAAGAAAAAAAATTCTTTTTCATATGATGTTCCAAGCGTTATTGAACAATGGATTAAAACTCATGAACAATACCTCAAATGATTCTGATACTAAAAAGGAAGAAGATAATGAAGACAGTGATGAAGATGGAGAAGATGATGAAGTGTCTTATCCTCTACCAGAACCAACTCAAGATTTTAAACAAGAAGAAAGTCAGATAAAGCGCCAAGATGAACCAAATCCAGAATTCGGAGAAGGCAAACAATCTGAATCAATGTTTAACCAGCCCAATAGAGATGAACCAGAACCTGAATCACCCATTTATCTCACAGTAAATGATCAACCCAGTGATTCAGAATCTTCAAATGATAATCCACCTATATTACAATTGACACAAGGCGGATATCAACGACTTCCTTATCCGACTTCTTTATCTACTGACTTTGCTCAATTCTCTCCATCTAATAATAGAATGCGTCAGCGACTGAGATCTCAAAGTGCATCCCAGCAAGCTGAAAGTATAGAAAATCCACTCAGCGATGAACAATCCAGACAACCTCAGGCCACACCGCAAGTGAGTTACACCAATCCTTTCCAACAACCATTTGGATTTGGATCAGTGTTAGGACTTCGCCATCCATTTGTACCTCCAGATAGTTTTGTTAATGGAAACGGTATGATGCCACAACCAGCACAAAATGGTGGCTTTTTTAATACCCCTCCAGCAGGATTTACTGACTGGACTCAACTTTCTCCATCTAGCGATGGTGGATTCCAAGTTCTTCAAAGAAATCCACAAGGCATTTCTCTGTTCCAAACTCCATCTGAACAAGTGTTACCTAATCCTTATATGGTTAGAAATCAGCAATATCCTCAAACACAGTTGTTCAGTAATGATCCATCCCAACCCACACAAATCTTTTACCAGACTAGAGGTTTTCCTGGCTACTCAAGTTCAGATAACTTTAATGATCCATCCAGACCAGACTATTCTGCACTCTTAAGGGGTGGTTCTCCAAATGTTCAATTTCAAATGAATAGCAATCCATTTTCTCCCCCTCGATCTGCTTCCGGAATGCTATATAATCCAATGATAAACGCACAACCAAATTTCGACAACGGATCACCATTTTCGCCGAGATACTATCCTGCCCCGAATCAGCAAGTTCCAGTGCAGAGTGCTGCACCGCAAGCGCAAAGGCAACGAGATCCAGATACTCCAATGAAAGAGGATGGAAAAAAAGAGGACCAAATAAATACATCACCAGATAAGGAAGATCCAACATCTGTTCCTTTTGGCACACGAATACAAAGCCAAGGTGGCCGGGAAGGACAAAGCGACTTTCCTTCTCAGAGAGACGTCTACATCAGATATCCCATAAGCGAAGCAGGCTATGCAACTGAAGAAAGTCTTCCAGTCCAGAATACCACAACGAAAAGCGACACGAACGGTGACAGTCCAACAAGATCAGTATTTCCATTTTTTCAACATCCTGGACCCTTCCCTGGTTACAATAGTCCCGATCCTTACAGAAATGCTCTAAATGCTGTTCAGCCAGGATTTCCAATTGACAGTAATGCCCAAAGCAGTGATGACAATAACAGTACAAAATTTATTCAACCAGACCAATTTGTTCAGAATGTGCCATACCCCTTCAATCAGCCACCAGGTTCACCTCGTCAACCTGGTGCATTGTTTTCAGGATATCCTGGAGGAAATCCCTCATTATTTCAGACTTCAGATGACGATGCTGCTGGCAATCCATTTGACCAGATGACACTTTTTCCAGACAGCAACTATCGATTCCCCACTCCCTTGCAAGCTAGAGCTCCATCGCCAGATTCTAACAAAACTCCAGCTTGTGCTCAAGAGAACAATGCTTCAATTTGCTTTGATGATCCAGAATATCCAAGGTGAGTTTTATTTGGTATAATGTGGAAACAATTGATGTCGATTATTTGTAAAATAAAATTAAATTATTCAGTTTAAAATTCCCTGATTTAAATTGGTAATTAAATTTATTAATTAAAGAAATTCTAATGAAATAAGAAATCTATTAATTATATGCTAATAATGGATTGGTAAGATGAAATTATTTTTGTATTATGTATAAATCATTGAATAACATGTAATTTATGCACTCGAATTTTTAAGAAATCTGTTAAATAAAATCTCTATTAAAAATAATATAATACAATAAATAGGATAAAAATTTGATAGGAAATTTCCAGATAACTTATCAATAATATGTAACTTCATAATAAAAATAAAAAAAATAAAAATAACGAAAATAATATTAAATCTCAGTTAGATATTAAGAAACCAATGCCATAATTGTGTTACGTCTGAAATGCTTAAACTTTCAAACTGTTAATAATTTTAAATAATGTAATTCAACAAATACATTCTAAATTTTGAATTAAACATCATCATATTTGATGATAATAATCATCAATTTCAAATATCCATTAAATTATTTCCACTCCATATTTTATTTTCTGATCATATATTTACATTAAAAAAAAATATTTAATCAAATTATTTTTGAGTTAAGAAATCTATAAAAAATGAGATTTAAAACAAATGGCATTTGAAATTTTAATACAAGAGAATGATTCTTTAACTAAAATTAAACATGAGAAGAATATGTGAAAGGCAATTTCTAGCAAATATCATTATAATAAAAAAAAAAAAAAAAAAAAAAAGAAAGAAAAATCATATCACTGATGTCTTCTGAGTTAGGTGTGTGATCTTATACTGCATAACAGTATATCGCGATTTTAAATTGAGTTAAACATATTAATTTAAATATTATAAATAATGGAAAAATTAGATATTATTGAAATTTAAGATTTTCACAATCAAACCCAAAAGACAAATTCTCTCTACATATTCTACGTATAAAAAGCTTACATATAGCTACAACAATTTAAAATAGCTATGGCCAACCGGCGGCCAGTGGGATGGGTCCATACTGCAGCTTTATATCGATACCTGCCAAGTCTGAAGTTTATTCACAAAAATTTTAAATTCGCAATTGTTATGGCACTGAATTCAGATTTTAATAAGAACTAGTTTACGACGTTTTGTAATTGACAATATACATCTTACCCAAGTTGTGTAATATATAAAGATTTACTAAAGTAAAGAATTTAGCATTTCACCGCAATTGGACAATGCTATATCATATCAGTACACTTAAAAATATGATTTTAAAAATAAAATTTGCATTTGGAAGATTCTTTGATCCATTCTATAATAATGTTAAATTTAGTCATTCCTCTTTATTAGAATTTTATAAAAATTACTGTGCACAAATATACCTCATTTTTCAATCATGTTTTTATTGACATACTCTTATACTCTGAACACACCCTTAAATTTTAAAGAATAGGCGAAACTTATTATCCGTGTTCAAGATATAAATAAGCAAAAATAAGATTGGAAGCATAATGTCAGATATAAATTCTTTGTGAATTATTCTAACTTGGATTGAATCTGATACACATGGATTAGTTTCCGAAAAGAGCGTCATACATACGACTAATAAAAATACATTTTATCATTTCTAGATAAAAATTTGTAACAAGTAATTAAGCTTTACTTTTTTAAACAATTATTCTCCTTTTCTAAATTTTTAGTGATTAATTATAGTGTTTTAGAATTTAGTGATCATTTGTTCAAAGATCTTTTTTTTTTTTAATTCTTAACGGTAAGAAAAAAAAAAACTATTACACAATGACATTTTTCATTATTAACCATGATGGACATTATACATTATACGTTATTTACAATGCATGATATATTTATTATTGTAACTATTTTACTTAAAACTATAGTATTAAAATATTTTATATGAAATATAAAAAGTTATTTTGTTTTTTATTAACATTGTATTAATTAATAGTAGAGTTTGTTTTACAGTTTCCTTTCTCTCATAGTTAATTTAAATTGTCTAGTTAATTTTAAATTACTAAATCTAGATATTTAGTATTAACTATATATTGACTATATTTTTTTATTGGTAGCTCTAAGTAATAATTTAAAATCAAAAGTTATATGCATTCGCTGTAAACAAAATTAGACATAAATTAATTAAATTTGGTTTTATTTTGGTTTTGGTTACACGGTGTATAAACCATGAGTTAGCAGCATTTAATTTTAAGAAAGTCTTAAAAAATTGCTTACACTTAAAAATGCTGTCACAAAAATTCCTTACGCTACAAGTTGAATGGTCTTTTGTTTTGCTTTCTCTCTCTCTCTCTCTTTCACTCAATTACTAAAGCAAGCAAGCGTGTATTATTATTCAACAACTTCCGTTTCTTAACGAGAACTTTATAGTTTTAGGAATGTTCGCTTTGTTTAGAAAAGTTTGTAAATTCTGACACAATAGATTGTGTAACTGAAGTTTAAAATAAAACAAACTAGTTTGCTTATGCATTTACTTCAAATACTTATATTCTTCTATGTTTTTATTTGTAGGACAAGTATGCCATACATATGATTCAAATCATTTTATAAAAACATGCTCCGTATTTGTTATTTTGTTCTATTGTTTTTTTATATTATTATTTCCAATGGAACGGAAAATAATACTCTCCTACTAGATGAAAACAGTGTAAAACCACAAGAAAAAAAAAAAAAACAATAAGAGAAAAAGTCAGTGTCTCATCAGCAAAGTTCTAGATCTCTAATATCTTTTTACCTCGGAGTCCGCACGCAAGTCAGGGTATCCTACTATATGGTGTCTGTCCATGATTTCGTCTTTCCCACAGAGCAGGCAATCTGGGCTATCAAAATTGCCAATGGGGAACAGATGGCCCGCCAAACAGTAATGGCCCACTGCAAGTCACAACACCGTAGCTGGCAAGGGAATGTTGAATCTCTACTTTCTTAGATTGGGACAGGCCGCCCGCATTCCATTGTAAGACACTCAGCCTACACGAAGATGACCACTCTTGGAGCGTTACTACATGGCGATAGTAGTAGATCTTTTAGCCGCCTAGGACCCTTACTAGGGGGCACCACGGTGAGGTAGATCTACTGTCGCACCCCTTTTGTTCTATTGTAGTAGTACTATTTTGATAAGTAAAAATTAAAAACATTTATATGATCCCAATACAAAAATATGTTTATCCTTTATTCTACTACTTGGGCGTAGAATAGCTTAATTTATTTTGCGCATTGTGGGTGCGCAGAAGATCTACCTCCCCGTGGTACACCTGGTAACACTTTAGTGGCTAAAAGATCTGCAACTTGGCATTATTTTTTTTGCTGTAACTGTTCATAATCTGCCATTGGAAATAATAAAAAAAAAATAAAAATTTTTTTTGGCATTATTCAACTGAAGAATCTTCCAGAACACATAAATACTTGCCATAATGTAATTAAAAACAAAGATATAAATTTTAAGTTGGATATCATTAGATCCAACTTTAATTAAACAACTTTCTGTAACAAAAAATTGTTACAGAAAGTCATCGTGCTTACAGTTCCACAATACTTAATAATAAACTAACGTAGAATTTTAGTTCAATAACGCATAGAAAAGAACCTTGCACATAGTATTGAACATGACTATGAGGCATTAATTCATTTTTCTTTATTTCATGATTATTAGCTTATCCATTAGTAAGTTAGTTTAAAATAATTTAGCACCTAAATCTGCGATTACAATATTTTTAGCCAACTAATTAACCTTCTAAATATGTCCTCATCATAACTGGCTCGACAGCCCGGTGTGGGCCTTGGCCTTCTTTAAAAGATTCAGCCAGGCTGTTCTCCTTTTGGCAGTGGACATCCAGTGTTTGATCTTAATAACATTAAAATCAGAGTCTAAACAACCGACCTTTCATTTTCTGTCGTTAACCAAAAGGGAAACCCTTGGTCGTTAACCAAAAAGGGATTGCATTGAAAACTTTCAAAGCAGCTCTATCACTTTAGATTCTCATGGAGATGACCGGCCCATCTCATTCTGTTCAGTTTAACAAATTTTAGAATGTCAACATCTCTAAAAAGTTTGTAAAGCTCGAAATTGTATCTTCTTCGCCAATTTCCATAGTTATTGATACCGCCAAAAATAGTTCGTAGCACTTTTCTTTCAAAGATTGCCAGCAGTTTCTCTTTCCAAATATGTACTGAACAATTTATTTCCATCTTTTCAGGAGAGACGTATCGTTCGCCCTGAATTCGGATTCTTTCGTGATGAACCGCTTTGCCATGCCCGACCAGCAATTGGACGCCATGTCTCTGATAGAAGACAAGTTGCAAGACCCTAAGAAACCGAACGATTTCATCTGCAACTCTGACATCAAGTACGGAATGCCTCTCAGGGCCAAAGATGTCAAGGGAAAATGGAAGGTGATCGTCAATATGGACAAAAACACGGGAGGTGGAAGATTCACACAACCTGTCAGGTTGGAAGTGCAAAGTAAGACAATAGTATTTTTTATTTTTATTCCAATTATGAATATATTTAAAGAATAATTTACCATCGTGTTTGTTGGTAACAAAGGGTAGTTAAGAATATATTTATTAAAATTAAAATAGAAATCTAAAATTTGTGCATTCTTATTGATTATAACGGCGCTATGCCATCTTGATTCTCTAACCACCTCAGTGATTTTCATATAATAAAGATGGCATGCATGTTCCGATGAATGATGAGATATTCCAGGAAACAAACCTTTTCGGTTTCATATACAGAGTGTTTGTGCAATGCTGCAAAATTTGTACAGGGCGAAAATCCTCTATAAAAATTACCAAAGAGACTATATCTCTACCATGCATAATTTTCTAGAAAAGTATGAACAAAAAAGTATGAGTATAATAAGTTAAAGTATAAGCTTTATGGGAATCATGTGAATTTGCAAGATGAAAATCAAGATTTAAAAAAATAAAAAATAATACGCCCAGGTTTGCGAAAGGCTAGGTTTTTAATTTTTAACAATACGCATTATATATAACAAAATAATTGTTTAATCCAATTTAAATAATCAGAGTATTAATATTGTTATTATTTTATTTTTATTTATTTATTTTAATATTTTAGTATACACAATATTTTCCATGGTAGAGAATTAAAAAAAAAAAAGTCAGGAAAGTCATATAAATTTGAGAGTCAACAGAATCAGAGTATAATTGTTTCATTACAATTGTTCCACATACAATCAAATATGCTATTAATAAAAGCTGTGTTATTATTTCTTATCCTACTTGGTCGACAGCAACATCTAGACCAAGTCCATGAATCCGCGAGAAAACCAACGAATCACGATAAAGGGTAAAAAATGCAGCTTCTTTTTTTGTCCGTGATGTGTTGACATGGGGCATCCAAAGGAGAAGTCTGACTTTACCCCACCCGATTATACCCCCGGACACTGGGTACCCATTTTAGACGCCTTTTACGACATACATGGGCTACAGTGGGACTCTTCTAACTCGGACCCACACGGCACTAATAAAGCTGTAAGCCATTGATATGGGGAATACTTATTAGTTTAATTGCCATTTATAATACTTGAATACTAAGTTTTCGAAAAATTCCGATGTAATTTCCTATAAATTGCAGACGCTGTTGTTTAAATTGGTTCTGTCTTAACTGAATTGCTTTTGATCTTTCAGGAATGCAGGCGAACAGTGCAACTTCACTCAAGTCAAAACCGCATGCGTCCAAAAATTCAGTCTTCACCGACTTCTGTCCTGGAGTCCGGACAAAGGCATTCACAACGACGTGTTCAAACTCCCCGTCGCATGCTCCTGCCAACTGCTGGACGCACAAGAATAACTTCACACTCAAGTTAAAGATCTCTATTAAAAGAAGATCCATTGGAGATACAGATCAAAATCATTCACTTTTAAACTCATTTATAAAGAAGTCAAAAATCGACACTTCTCATTTTGAAATTTTTTTTTCACCTAAGAAATTAATGATCCCAAAGAAAGAATTTTTATAATTAAAATAACTGTTGTACTAACTGTAGTTAATAACTTTAGTACTTTCAAATTGATTAAATTACGAATTTATTTTGAGTTTTATTAAGAATACGATTTGCTATAGAGACTGTTTAGTTACCTAAAACTCATGTTAATAATATATGATCAAATACATTCTTATAGAGAGTTTTCAATCCTATATTCATTATTAACTATTAAAATATTGTAGCTACATATGACAGTTTAAACTTCAAACATTCAGTTAAAAATTAAAATTTTAATGAAGAATAAAGTATATATAGTTTTAAATTGCAATTTAAATAATTTCGTGTGATGAAAAAATTAGTGGTCATCTAGTCTAACCCTGGGCAACGTTGTTCTCTGAAATACTTTCTTGATCCATGTGAACTTTTGTCTTACATTTCTATTCTTCATTTTCGTGTTTGTGGTAGTTTTCGGTGCTTATCTGTGTACAACTACTACATATTCTGTATTTTTGTGTACTAATATTGCCCACCTTTACTTTTTAATCGTTCATCTAAAAGTAAAAATTATAATCATTATAACAAATTATAATTTTTTAAGTAATCTTTCTGGTATCATTTTATTAAAATTTGTGTAGCTGAGCTCTAAACGTGGAAAAATAGTTTTATGTGAATAATCATGTTCCATCGTGCATTTAAATGTATTAGTGCTTGAAAAATTTTGATAAAGAAATATATGTTAATTATTACGCATAAAGACTTATAATTAATAAATATAACAATGAAAAATATTGTTTGCTGCTAGTTTCATTTGTTTGTTTTGTCATTAAGCCCTGTTATCAAGATAAAAAAAAAAATTAAATGTTTTCTTCAATAAAAATTAATCACAGAATATTGAAATCATTTTTTGCTGTTATTTATTATTTCACATGAAATATTACATTGCAACAGAATGCATCAGCAAATTAAATTTCAAGCTATTATTAAAAATGCATCAATTAATTTAATTTTTCAACTAACAATAGTGTAGAAAAAATTAACATTTAATTATTTTCAATGATATTCTAAGCTTAATTTTATATTTATCCTTCCAAGCTTTTAATTTTAATTTTTTTAACTTTTACTTTTAATATAGAAAATATAGAAAATATAATATATATAATGTAGAAATAATAATAATAAAATAATAAATAATAAATATAATATAGAAAAAATATTACAAAAATATACACACAAAAAACAGATAAAAATTAACATTTAGTTTTTTTTCCATGATATTTTTAGCTTAACTTTAAATTTATTTTTCCAAACGTTTTTTCCAAACGTAACTTTCTTTAATTTAAATTTTTTCAACTAACAATATTGCAGAAAAATAAAAAGAAAATACATAAAAAAAAAAAAAAATTAACTTTTGGCAATTTTCAATGATATTTTTATCTTTAAAAAATTATGAAATGACAAAAAAAAATGTTCTCTTCCTAAGAAACAAATAATAATAATAATTTCATGCCTGAAATAATCATTTCAAATTGTAGGACTGAAAAAGTCCAATCCCTTTTCAATATACCACCCTTAACGTTGTTGTCCTAATGCGGCTTTCAATACAGAGACAGTTAACCTTTATGCATAAGCAAGGGCTGCACCGACGTTACTCATTTTGCACTACCCAGGAGGCGCGTGTAGCTCTGAAGATATGCTACAGACGCGAATAACACTACCCCCACAACGCGCTACGATCCTGTTAAACCGCGACCTACAGTTTAGAGTAGATTCCGAACCACTACAAACATCAAGGCACCGCCAGGATTCGAACCCGAAACCTGTGGCACCGAACGCTATCTACTCGGCCATCAGGCCCCCTCCTTAACGTTATTTGTTTAAGATTGTAACAAGATAGTGAAGTGTGCAGAATACGGTGCAGTCCGATATACATCTGCAGTGATATTGACAAATGTCGTCAGATCGTAAAATATCTGGCATTGGAAAACAATACCAGTATTTGTTATGGGGAATATCTGATTTTTCAACTCCTCAATAGAGTCTTTAAAACATTTCAGCAGATATAAACCGACGTTGCGGGACTTCAATAATTATAAAAAAATTTCTAATAATTTGCCCAACAAAACTTGACAGTGAATATTAAAAATCGAGATTCACAAAAGTTATACAAAAGAAAAGAAGAAGAAAAAAAAGAAACTTAGGCGAAGTTTCTTAAAATTCCAATTCAATTGTCATATTCTTAAATGTTGGAAATATTAGTATTGCAAAAATAATAAAAAATATAAAAATTGAAAGTTATGAGGGTTTTTTTATTTCATTTTATTTAACATGGAGTTTAAAAGAAATCGGATCCAGTCCTGGTGGAAGCAAGGAAGAACTATCACTATGCCTGAGTAGTCGAGAACTATGCCTGAATAGTCGAGCACTATGTGCAGAATCGAGTACTATGCCCCAAAAAGTATTATGCGAGTACTATGTTGTTGGTTGTATGGCAGAAAACGGCCATTAAAACAAATAATTAAATGTGGTTCCGTCCTACAAAATTAACAGATTAGCCATTAGTTCCACAACAGAAAAAAATTAAACGTTTATTTTTATAATACATACAACTTATTATTTATATTATAAAAAATAAATTATATTATTATTTCTTGCCTATTCTAGAATTAACCACTGACTTAATATTTTTGTTTATGAACTCCTTTTTCGCTTTCTGTAACATACCAACCAAAACACGTTTAATGATTTATTTTGTTTGTTATTTCCTTCACTGTGACCGTCTCCGTATACTATATCTTCCGAAATATTCAGAATATTACTTTTCTGTCTCCCGCCGACTTATTAGAGATAATTCCCAATTCTAAATATTAAAAATGGTAATAAATGTAAAAGAGTATTCAATGTCAAATGACAAATTAATTTTAAAGCAAATAATTTCAAAGTAAAATAAGTATAAGCACCAATTTACTTTTTAATACAAGTATGTTTAAGCTTTTTAAATGCCAGCATACTTATGCTCAGTGTGTTTCTTACAATGTTAGCATAAGCTAAAAAGCAATTTGAGCTTTTTGTACTGTCTCTTCCCTATCTGAAAACTCACAAAAAATATTTAAATCTATATAAATATTAGTATCTAAAAATATTAAAATCTTGCCTTAAAAACGAATTTCGTTTGCTCAATCCAAAGAATATTAACTTTAGGAAGTAGAATTTTATTCTGCTTTTGCTATTTGTAAGAAAGTTTACAAAATTCCATATTCATTGCAACTAGATATAGAAAAGAAAACTTACTTTACATTCATCTGGTTGTCCTAGACTATTTGCTGTTCAATTGAACCCATTGTAAAATACGAAAATATGATAAACAGTAGCTAATACAAAAATGTAAATGAATGACAAATAATATCTCAAATCATGTGAAATCGCTGTCCAGCAAATACAATATCCCGTTTAGTTCAAAAATGCGAATATCGCCAAATGTAATACGCTTATTTTACTTACATGATGCCACCAAAATACTGCAATTTGATTGGAGGCTCTTTTGGGAATACTTTTGCTCTCTAAGATCTATTATTTTTCTGACTTATAATATTTCAGTAATCATCCAGAAAGTATCTACAATACACGAGTATGGTTATCTTTCGATTTACTCAAAAATGATGTATAAATCGAAATTAGCCTTTGTATTAAAAAAACCGTGTAATCCAAAAACAGAATGCGCATAATATACTCAGTTAATTCAATTAAATCCATTAATTTTAAAGCAGAATAAAACATTAGCGAAAAAAATTCGTCTTATGATATAACAAATTTAGAAGGCTTATTTTTAATTTCTTTAATAAAAATTGAATTATAAAAGCTAAAAATTTATATATATACATTTATTTAAATATATTTTCTTCAGCAAAAATTAGGATCATTTATAACTACTAAATACAAACATTTTAAAGATTTTTAGTTAGGAAAATGACAGCGATTAGAGAGCCTTTGCATAACGTTTTTACAGTCGATATTTTTTTTCTTCCTAGCGCATGCTCATAGAAAACATTGTATGCTCATTGCATATCTATTGCGCATGCGTATCTGTAATACTGCACTATTCCTATGAGCATGCGCGCTAGGAAGAAAAATATTGAACGATAAAAAAACGTTATGCAAAAACTCTCTATTATCTTCCTATTAACTACGTGCATTAATTATTATACTGGAGAATTACTTTCGTTAAAAAAAAATTTCATTTTTAATTCCAATGTTAACAATCAAATGGCACTAAAAATGGCGGTACGAACTAATGAGTCTCTAATATATAAATTTAAAAAATCCCTTTGTTTGTCTCTACCAATTCATAGTTTTTTTTCTGGAGACTTTCAAATTTGACACAAATATAAGCTTTGTTTTACGTAAGACAGTAGGTAATTTTAAAATTGTCTCTGTTCCCTTTGATTCCCACCCCTTAATTGTATCAAGTTAAGAGGCTGTAATGTTGCTTATATAAGTCGTATCTACCTCTAGATCAATGGTATTCGTGATCACAGAATTATTAATCTCATAGACCATGGAAAACTTTATCTCCTTGACTATGGTGGCGTTATGGCTAATTGACTAGCGCTCTGTCTTTTTGGTATCATGGATTTTCGAACGTTTTTTTCTATATGGTGTTGCTTCTACTTGAATCAATATATTCTTCTGTGCTTTTATTCTTGGACAACAGTATATAGTTCCTTTCAGATATCTTAAACTTTTACAGTTTTGTTGCTACAGTTCAGTGTATTCTCAATGATTCTTATTGTACGTGAACAATTTACTTACAGCATGTGAATGTTGCAAGGTACATCATTGAAGCTATTGTCTCCTTGTATTTTGACTTTGAGAATGGTCTCATATCTTGTGAATCAACCAATTGTTTATCTCTTGCTATTTCTGATATCTTTATTGAATTAAAATTTTCCATTCTAAAATCTTTTAAGGTATTTTTTCAAATATCCCCCTTAGTCCTAATATGATCATAGTTTTGTGTTTGATAGTCATTTCTAAAAACATGCACGTGTCTGTGCGTATTTATTAGGGTCTTCTTTTATATACCTGTTATAAAGTTCAGAGAAGCTAGTCAATGATGCTATATAAAAAAACATCTACATATATTTATTTCTTTTTTTTTTTTTGGTACATACTGAAGGATCAGATTTTTTTAAAACATACTTCTAATATTTCACTAAACTTGTCATACCTTTATTTTCCCGATTGTGGTAATCCATAAATGCTTTCCTTAATTAGATACCTTACATCATTAGGTAAATCATATGCTTTTTTTTTTCTTCCACGTATATTTTTTATCCAACACTCCGTTTATGTATACTATTGCCACATCAAAGAATTTTTATTGCTGCAGTAGTTAAGAAAGTACTAGTAATTTCCTGTAAAGGTAGTAGTAATAATAGTTTGCTATAAACATATCCCTTTACATCACATAGTACATCGATGGGCCCCTGGTTATTTTTATATATCAACCCGAGATAAGGTAGAATGTAGGCTTCCAGGGAAATTTTTAGTGGTAATTGTCCCATATGTTGTATGGGAGAAAATTCGAGATATTTCAATAGGTAAAATGACGAAGGTCGATTTTAATTTTACTTCATGGGGGAAGGAGAAAAATTTTTTGTAAAAAATATGCCTCAAACACGAAAAACATGTGCAGTATTTTCTACAGTCGATGTTCTTGCAATGATAATAATTAAATATTCAAAGAATATGATTATGGAAAGTTCGATTTTAATACAAAACATTTTAAGTTTTTTTTTCAATTCAAATTGGTTTCAATTTTCAATAGTGTATATGTACTGAATTTTAATTATGTTAAAACAATTAATATTTTAGAGTAACAATTTGATAGATATTTAATAAAATTTCATTAAATTCTATCAAAACTTTTTAAAATTTATAAACGTTGTTCCAACTTTCTAGTAAAACTAAAATTTATTGTTGTACATTAAATATTTTTATTAATAAGAATTATAGATTTTAGTTTTATTGTTTGATAATTTGTGTATTCTATTTCTTGTGGACGGGACTCTGCAAGATGAAAACATCTAGGCCCCAAAGTGGGTTAATCAGGCCCTGTTGACAGCTGTTTGTATCTCATTTTGTTTAAAGAAAACGTGAGCTTATCTTCTTGAAGCCCAGTGGTCATCATTCCTGTTCAATCTAGTTTATTTTTCAAGTGTTAAATGTCTATCTTTTTCCAAGCATTGTTAACACACTTTTTAAATATTCATTCAGCATTCTTATTATACTATCGACAGAAAGTTAAATTTAATACAATACTAACAGCTAAGTATGAGAGTTTTCCCTCTTTTAATTTGTGGAAATCAATCGATAAAGAGAATTTTGTTGAGGATCTTTTTCTTATTTATTTAGTGAAAATTCAGATTTATTCGGCATATTCAAAGCCATAAGATCAATAAAAAGTTACAAAAATATACTACATTCAAGGATTCAATGAGCAGCAAGAATTATAAATAAACGAATGCGATTAAATAGAAAGCCACAAAAATATTCGGGAGCCATGGCGGACTTTATTTTCTCCTTCGGCATTTAAGTATTCGAAATGCAAAGGCATCTTATTCCTTCCAAGCTTTATGTATCTTTACATGAGAGAAAAACATTTTATGTAAATCTTAAAGATTTCTCCAAATATATATTTTTTTAATTAGTAAAAATTACACTTGGCAAAAGAAAAACATTAAAAGTGTGCATCTTTAGTTAATTATATAATGATATGGGGAAAAAAAAGCTAACAAAAGACAAAAAATGTAAGTACATTTATTTATATGTTTATTATTAAACAATGGAGAAAAATGCATAACATTGGGGTATTTAAAACTGACACAAAAATAGGAAACTCTTATTTATTAACACAAAGCAAAATCTTGAATGAAAATATAACTATAACAATTAATTATTCAATAAATAACACAAAGAATGTTGCAAATAAACACATATGATACAAACTATACAAAGCTACAGAATTTATGTGCACATAAAATTCAGCAGAATAAAATAGTAGTATTTTTAAATTTATTTGTTAAATTTTAATTTAATAAAGTTTATATAATTTAATTCTACTGTTTTTTAAATGTAATGTTTAAAAAAGTTTTAATGAATTTATTTTCCCTTCATGAAATCATACTTTTGTGTCAACATGCTTTTCATCAGCTAAAAAATTAATGTGAAATTTAATCAATTAAAAAAATATCTTTATACCTAATTTTTTTTTTACATATTAATTTAATTTGATTGTTCAAAACAGTTTACGTCTAACGGAATCTCAGACACAAATTTTATGTTTACTGCATTCCCAATGTACGCACTGAAGGCCATGGAAAAATCATTAGATTAATAGTGTCATAAATCGTTATTAAACAATTGAAAGCCTAAAATTCAAATTAAAAAATTTATAACTTTGTAAACCTCAAACCAATATCATACTGTTTTGTGAAAAATACAAAATAGGACTAACTTATGATACAGTTAAATAATTTTACTTATGGTAAATATAAAGCATAAAAACAGACATATTTAAAATAGTGAATTTTTCCCAGCATATTCATTTACGAATACATAGTGATATTTAACAAAAAAAATATTTCCCGATATTGTAAGGATCTGCGACAAATTTAAAAACCATAATAATACAGAACTTATTAGTAAGACAATAATTTATATCTCAATATTTTCTTAAATTAATATATTTGAGGCAAACCTAACTTGTTAGCTAACCAGGTACTGATATTATACTTTGAGCTTGATAAGACTCGTTAAGTCTTTTATACTTTGAGCATAAAAGACTTAACGAGTGAAACTTTTTTTTGCCAATTCAACACTGAACTTGAAGCAATTCGTTATCAAACAATTCTGCTATTGCTTCTGAATGCATCGACTATCATTTACTACTAGAAGAAAATATGAGCAATACATTCAAATACTATCCAAGATACATCACAGGAAGCCTACTTTACACCTAAATTGTATCACTTATTTGGCAGTAATTAGTATTATTTGTTTTAAATTGAAATTTTACTTTCTAATAGGGAACTATGGGAGAAAAAGAAAACAGAACATAAATTGGAGGCAACGACACAATTTGAACTTTTTTTTTAAAATTCAATTTAGATTTACCTCAAATAACACATCAGAGCTATAAGACAAGAGTACAAATGACTTTACTTTGAACACTAATATGTATTCCAGTTAAATATTTAAACATTAAAATTTGACATGTGTAAAAAACAAATTAAGTGAGTTAATTTTTGCAAATGATTTATACATAATTACAGTTGAAGTTTATAAAATAGTGACACTATCACTTTAACAATTTATTTCATGTAACTCCATATTTTTTGCAATTAAATTTTTTTTTTAATTTTAACCATTTAATCACACTATTAAATGAGATTCTTGAAAATTCAATATTTTATTGTACGAATACAATGATTACTTGTAACAGATTACAATACAACTTGCAAACATTTTTAGACACTTAGAATAAAAAAAAAAAAAAAAAAAAAAATTTTTTAAAGGTTTCCAAATACTGTGCCATCCAAAGCGTTTCATTATATATAACAAAATCAATCCATTCTTAAATTTCCGGGGTATTCCAAATCATATGGGAACCTAAATGATTTCTGAAATAGGCTCAGAAATACATAATGTTATATACAGAAGTTATCAATCCAATATTAAAAAGTACTGTATATTTCTGAGTATAAGCTGAAAATTTTAACTTTTTCTAAATTAAACCATGGGATTTGGATTACATATGAACCCATTAATCTTAGAAAAAATGTAGATACTTTTCCCATTAGTTGGAAGCAAACAAATCATGCTTATTTCTTCAATTTATGAAAAATATTGATTTTTTTGACAATGTCACTAAAACAAAAAAAAAAAAAAAAAAAAGACAAATGATATGAATGCAATTTTTATAAGGGGGAAAAGTTGTATAAATCCTTTGGTCTTCATGAATAGTTCATATCTATTCATTGTAATGCCTTGACACACGTCATCATCACTGTTTTTCATACTAGAATTTTTGTCCACATCATACACAATACTTTTTTTGGCATATATAAGAATTCTGAATTTCAGGCAATTTTTTTGAAGAAAAATATTGTCTTGGATTATACACAGATCAGCTTATATTCAGAAATATACTATAATCCCTACTTTAGTTGGGAGCAAAACTTGAAATTTGCAATATTAATAAAAACCTAAATTTTTATACTAAGAACTTGATATTAGTTATTTTCACAGGACATATGTATACTAGTGCTTCCAAAATCCATCTTTTATACTTTTGTTTAGTGTCAATATATCAAAACTATACGCTATGTAATAAAAGCAAGTAAGAAAAGATGTACCTAGAGAAGCCTTATATAGTGATACATTAATTTTAAAAGTTCTCCCTATATTAGAGAGCAGTAAGCATTTACAGACTGCTTTGCTTCAAATAAGCCATCCAAATAATCAAACAGAACTCAAATGCTCTATATTAGATCAATTAGCCATTAGAATCAAAAGTATATTTTCCTTTACGAGCGATGCAATACTACACGGCAATATACAGCTTACAGCATCTTAACAAAACTTAATGCATAAGAATAAATCATCTTGCAATTAAGCAATTTTGCAGATTATTTGTATTTAATAAAAAAATTCAAATTATCAAAAAGTTTAAATTAATCAAGAAAAAAATTTCCAATAGAGAATATAATATAATTGTATCACTTGCACTAGTCTTGTATGTGTGAAAATAAAGAATTCATTTAAATTATTTAAACGTTTAGACAGCGAAATATTAAAAAACTTTTTTTGCGATCTACAATAACCACTGCTGAAATTCTTACTCTTATAAATCTATAAATGTATTAAAATGATAACTAATAAAATACAAGGATAAATATAACATTTGCATTTACAAAAAAAAAAAAAAAAAAGAAACAATAACAACATACAAGAACATACTATAAACTACACCATAACAATATGATTTTTAAGAACTTTAAAATAAAAAGATGCATAATGGGGGAGGGGGACATGTTTGCTAAGATTCATTTTTTAATTGAATATCATACTAATGCATTAAATTTTTTGCATTCAGGACATTTTACCATAAAAATTTTTTAATCAAGAAACATTTGTTGTATTATATAGAATTTAGATATTTTATATTACAAGAAAAATTAACATTATACCTAAAAACCACAACAAGCACCATAAGGAAATCAAAAGACTTCTATACATGTCATTGAAATTCATTAAGCAAAAAATACAATTAAAAAATAAATTAGGTTTTCTAAACTAATTCAACGTACGAAATGAATTTATACATACAATGTAACATCACAAAAGCTTGAAACGAACAGGAAGCTGAAACAAGCAAAATATAATGGCATACTATATTAATATCACAAAAATGGTAGACATGAACCATAAATTATTAGAAGACATTGCACAGAATTTCTAATTAAACACTGACATCCAATAACACACTATAGTAAACATTACAAAAAAATCTTAAAATTAAGATTGAATAATTATTGAAAATAAATTTTGAAAATTACCTCAAAATTAATACCATACACTCTTTCTATCTAAATAATTTATTTACCCAATTAATCAAACAACTATAAAGAATTTAAAATATAACCTACAAAATTCTACCCAAGTTATTTATATTTGGTCCCAAAAAATCAATTTCAAATCACATTTACTTGGATTTGAATCAGTTAACAAATAAGATAGTCCTTATTATAATTATATGAAATATAATCAAAGTAATAAAAAGCTTTAAATTGATTTTGGCTTGATTCAACTAAAATTAATGTTTTTTATTTCTTTTAATATAAATGAAGGGAAAAAAATTCTTAGTTCTAAACACATCAACACATTTGGCACATAAAAAAAAATATGCTTCAAAATATTAGTTACCACTACAGTTAAAATGAATTAAAGATGAAACTTGATAGAGAAAAAAATAATTACATGAAACAATTGCACATATACATAGTAACTATTTATTAAGTGCACATTTTACATGTAAAATTCTGTGCTAATTCTTTTTTATATAAATATACATACTATATACATTAATAACCTTCAAATGAGTATTTTAATAAACTTGTTAAATATATAATTGGCAATATTACAATCAAATTATATTTATTGGGATTCTCTAAAAAACTAAGCCAGAATATAAACCAAAAGATGCAATTTACATTTAAACAAATTTCAGAATAAAATAAAAGTAAACACGAGGGAGAATGATATTTATGAAATGTATAAGAATGAACTAAATTATAAAAAAATAGTATAGTAAAAAATAATTTCACAATTGCACGCTTGAGTTAAGAAAACAAATGACATATTTACAAGGCAAAACTTGCTTCTTCAGCATAAAAGTCAAAATATGATTGTCCTACATTTTCCCAAGCAAAGTTTAATAATCATTTCCAAGCATTCTAGTTTATCATGGAAAGTTTGGAAACTGTCCATGCTTAAGGAAAATGCATCAGTTTTACCCAAGCAAGACAATCGATATAATTTGAAGGCCTTATTACTTTACATAGAAAAACAAGAATGATTAAAACTACATGGACAGATCTCATATGTTGTTTGTCTCTTCAAAAGATGTTTAAAATCTATTTGCACATCCAACTTTTAAAAAACAAGACCAAAATGGTAGGGCATTTACAATTTTTTGGGGAGCTACACTGAACAGAGAAAATATTACAATAAAACAGCAGTGGTGAAGAATAAAAATTTTATGTATTTGAACTTTCATCTGAAAATTTAGTGTCAATGCCACTTTCATTACTGACAGGACATTGCTGGTCACTACTTTCAGGCTGAGAAGGGACATAATTGTTCTCTAATGATAAATGGGTATTGGTATCTCCATCATCAGAAGCATGTCTTTGTGGCGAATCGCTATCAGAAGAATAATCTGTTGGTGTGCTGCAACAGTCATCATCCTCATCTCTGTATATTTCAGCTCCTTGGAAAACATATCGACTTGGAGCACAATACAAGTAACTCTGATCTAGAATTAGAAAATAAAATTTAAACATCAAACTGTTGAAATATTATGAATAAAAAAAAAAAAAAAAAAATCCAGCTTATTTGGAAGTTGGCTTCAGAACAAATGGAATTGTTTGAAAAATGAAAAAAATTTAAGTTCTTATAAAAAATCAGGAATAACAAATTAAAAACTTGATACTTTTATACAAAATATTATTAATACTTACTAATACTCAAGTGAATATTGAGAGTAATTTGATTATTAGTTACTTTATTTTGGTAATGATTTCAACTCTTGAAATTATATCAAATTAATTTTCAGTTCTACATTAGAAATTTTAATTTCATCCTACTTTCAATTGCATTCCATAAATGCACTATTGTAATTGGATGCAACAATGTCTAAGTTTTTATAAATGTTTCCATACAAATTAAAAAAGATCTCAAACAATACAGTAAAGATATAAAATTCCTTAATGTAGCTTGATATGTTATCCCAATAAGATTAATTTGATTTGAAGAAAATTTGTGAACATCTTGCATTTAATTTACTGTAATTCATGCCTTGAATAAAATTTAAGGACAAAATTTCACTAGTTATTACAAAGATTATTTAATGCTTAAAACCAGTAGTTAATTATAAAAAAATTAAGAGGCTAGAAATATTTTTAATATATATGTTTTAACAATGATTTATTTACTATTTTGTTTTTACTCATATATATAATGACCAAGTTTCACTTGCAGACCGAAATACAATTTTTTTTTATTTAAACAATAACCTCCTTAATTGCACCCAATTTAAAAATTTTCTTAAATGTTAAGAAAAACAAACTTTATTGATTTTATCAAGTATTTAGATTCTTTAATCAATCTAATTATCAGCAAGTTCACTCTTGTGTTTCATAATTAAAAATTTTATATTTTTGGTATCTCCATCAATTAAATATCTCAAGATCCATGCAACTTATTATAATATATTAAATAATATGCAACTTATTATAATGTTTCAATTAAAACAACTAGCGCAAAGCATGAAATTCTTTTCGTCTCCCAACCAAGCTCTGGCCATGTGTTTCTAGAGCCACTTTTCAATTTGGCCAAACTCCTGGGCCTCGGCCGTCATAAAAAGTTAAATAAAATAAAAAAAACGATATAAATATTGCCATTCATATATATGAGATAGCTCTCTGAATTTAAAATGAGTTTTCTTTTTATCACAAAATGAAACTCTCTTTTCCCTAACATTATCTAGAATTGAGTTGATTGCAGCATTCATTCCAGCGCTAGAGTAGCCGGAGTATGCAGTTGCCTCCATGCAGTTCAATTCATATTTTTGAAGTTCTTTAATAAAAAATATTCAAGTTTGACATTTCTTTTATAATGACTATAAATAAATCCAGGTTATGCCTATATACACCCTTTTTGTATCCCTATCACTAAAACTACACCTCATGATTTGGAAAATTAGACTTAAAAATTTTTTTGGTACTATTTAACATGGAGATTAGTTGATATGTACCATTTATCACAAGGAGTAGGTGGTATGTATGCATCAGAATACTAATAAGTTGATTTACATCCAACCAACAAAATAACCAATGGACAAAATATATTTCTACATAACAATGAAGTCACAGTTCAAAAATTTTTGCTAGATACTTAATGCATACACTAAAGATAAAAATATTCATCACCAACAAATGTTGTTTTACCATTGGGACAAATGTTGTACGGCCGACAAATGTTGTTTTACCATTGAGAAGATCAACCTCTTAAAATTAATATATCTAACATATATTTACTGACATTCAAACTAATGTTAAAAAAAAAACCAGTAGAATAACAAATAAGCAATATTGATTAACAAATTTTCTGTGGTACAGATAACTAAAAGAGTACCAAAGAAAACCAATTAAATGTTAATCATTTTTATGCTTTTTATCTCGCATATCTTTTCTAACAGTTATAAGCTCTTCAGATGTAGCCGTAATGATATTGTTTGCTGTGTTTGACATCCTCAGTGCAATTTTAACAACACTCAAGTCATTCTTCTACATAATGTCTTCAATTTTTTCTTCATTTGGCAACAGATGGAAGGCTTCTTGTTCTTTCAGAAGTCCCTCCTCATTAGAAGATAGGGTTGATAGCTTCTCAACCAAATTTTGTTTCAACTCCCAGAAGGTATCTTTTGACACCTCTTCCAGCAGCATTTCTTTTTTTACCATTTGTATTGGCATGATGAATACTCTGCACAGGTTTTTCCACATAATTTAACATTTCTTGCATAACTGTCAAAATCAAATTTTTGTTAATATTTGTAAGTAGTCTTAAAAGTGTCAATATCAGAGAATACTTCTTTCATCAGTAACTATATAGTTATTGATTCAGAACTCTTTCAGGAATCCAATTGCCTCAAGATAACTTAAGTATGACTTAACCAATTTGGTTAAATTGGGTTATTTCATTACACCAAGATTATATTATTTATTAGCAACAGCTGATCAATATTCACATATATCAAAATTTTTCTAATAATCTTATTACTTCAGAGAAATCTTCAAACAAAAACATTACACACTCAGACTTAAAACTATCCCAGCATGCCATTTTTTTTGATGACCCGAGTCTTTTGCTCTCCTATGCGACAGATTACATCTTTAGTTTGCCTTTTTTAAAATTTAGAGATATAAATCTTATATCTCTCAGTAATGGGCTGTAAAATGATAATTTTTACTATAGGACATTCTGTTATTTTATTGTAGCAGCTGTGAATATCATGCAGAAAGTCTTTATTGCAAGGGTACTCAAGAACCTTTGAAACTACGAAACCAAATTAAAAACTTTTGAGAGATATCCAATTGTCTGCAACTTTACAAACTTAATGTTTGAGAGACTGTCCCTCCATTTGATAAATAACTTCTAGTTTAAAAATTTAAACAGAGTTTCTGAGAGAGTTCATTTTGTATATCAAAGTATACGAGCAAGAGGAGCCTCATTTTTGAAAGATGGCCAGATAGGTTGAGAAAATATTGGTCATAATCTATTATACTTCAATTTTTGTTATCTGATTTTTTAAAAAAAGCCACAAATACTGTTCTATCTATTACAGGACATTAAAGTTTGATTTTGGTAAAATTTTTTTAAAATATTTCATTAAGACAGACGTTCAAATAAACCTTCATATGCTAGTAAGCCATATATTCTCAATACATCACAAATAAATGATTGCTAACATCTTCTAGAAGATGCAATTTTTGGAATTCATGATAATATTTCTTTCTTGCAGGTAAACATTCAAATTAATGAAAGACAAGAAGGACAAAAATTTCTACTTCACAGTTCATTAGTACTTTCTTAAAAGCATTTGAACTGTATGTAAGCTGCAAATCACTGTCTACAAGGTTACCTTGGTCTTCAGAAGCTAAGTACAAATGCAACTTCATTTGAAAGAATAAATTGACATTAAGTCTATCCATGGAGCCCTGGCGATGATGATATAAACATTAAATTATTATTAGAGATAAAATTAAGGTGCTTTTCTAAAATGATATCCGTAGTTCTATGGCTAAGAAATAAAAAAAAAAAGTTGGAAGTCAACACTTTTCACAAAAATGTGAGTGTTGACTTACTTTTTTTTTTTTCCTTCTCCAATATCATCTGTCTGGTTTTTACCTTAGATCAAATTTTCATCAAAGTATAAGATATAATGATTTGCTAGAAAATAGTCTTTAAATATTTTATTATGAAAGTAAGGCACTAAGCCAAATTTAATCATGTAGTGTTGGCATCTCCACTGTACATTGCATATTTGTCAAAAATTTAACAATTTAAATAAACCAGGATTACTTGAATCATCACACTTGCCAAATAATGCACATTTGCTCTTTGCAAGAGACATCACTTGAACATATGTCATATATGCTACACTTGTTAGTTGCACAATCGAAATACAGTAAGAATTCTCTTGGCCAGCTTTATACCATTTACTGATTGGTTGGTTATCAATTTTATTTTAAAGTCCCCATTAAGAAAATTTCATGTCTTGGCATTTTGAACACACACACACACAAAAAGTCAAGAAATATATCAAGAAGAAACACAAGTTCCATAATTCAATAGAACTGTATAATATTGCTTAACTAGGCGATATCTAAGGGTAGCACAATGCTAAAACAAAAATGATCCAGAAAGAAGGAGTAGTAAGAAATGATAGGAATTTCCATGGAAGCTGATTCCATGTTATAGCAAAGTCAAAAATATACAAGCTCACATGGAACAACAGATTTTATTTCCTTCATTTCTGCTCTTCCAAACAAAACAGCATCTGCTCCCTTTCAGAAAATGTAACCCAAACAATAACATACTTTCTTTGGATTATAAGGTTATTCTACAGCACAATCTATACATTGATTAACCCCAGTTGATCCTACTGCGTCATTCCTTCAAACTAATTAGAAGAAATGTTAACCACTTGCTTGAAATTCTTCATTTAATAGGTGGAAAGGCCATGATTAGTTTGTTCACGTTTGTCTGAGCGTGGGATGCGATCCAAAATATTATGTTTGGATCAGGATATTAAAATTTTAGGACATGCATGAGGTCTGAAAATATGCATGCTATATATATATATATATATAATTACACAAAGAAAAGGTAAGTTAAGAAACTTGCTTACCAGGCAATTTTTCGTGAAAAGGAGTCAGTCCAAGAAGTAGAACTGTAAATTTCATCTAGTTTTAAATCTGTTTGATTATTACTTGAATCAACAACTTGTTCCTGATTTGAACCATCCTCACTGTCATCTAATTTTATTGCTGATAAGCCATTGTAATCACAACTATTGCTTTCTTCACTCTGAGTGAAATTAGATGTTTGACCTTGAGCGGAACTGATAGTTATTATTGATTTCAACCAAATCTGTTGAATCCAAAGCAACTAAATCGGAAAGTGGATGAAAGTTTTGTTTTGGAGGAATAACATTTACTTCTGTGAGCGATGTTAAGGGTATATTTTCATCTATAGCCCATTCTGTTTTAAGCCTGAAATAAAAAAAAACATTATCAATGCTTTAATATAATTGTTTAAGAAATGCATATATAATTTCAATATAATTGTAATATTTAAAAGTTAAAATTATCAATGTAATAACAAAATCTAACAAATCCAGAAATAAAATAACTCTTGTAAAGAGAAGCTTAGTTTTTAAATACACTGAAGTGGCAAAAGTCATGGGATAGCAATATGCAAATTTTCAGATGGCAGTAGCATCGCGTAGAACAGGTATAAATGCGCAGTGCTTTCATTTCTGTTCAAGTTATTCATGTGAAGAGGTTTTGACGTGATGATGACTGCACGACGGAATTAACAGACTTTGAATGCGGAATGTTAGTTGGAGCTTTACGCATGGGTCATGCCATTTTGGAAATCGTTAGGGAATTCAACATTCCCAGATCCACTGTGTCAAGAGTGTGAAATTTCAGGCATAACATCCCACCATGGACAGCGCAGTGGTCGACCGCCTGCACTTAACGACCGAGACCGGCGACGTCTGCAAAGAGTCGTAAATTCTAACAGACAAGCAACACTGCATCAAATAACCGAAGAAATCAATGTGGGACGTACAAGGGACTTGTCTGTTAGAACTGTGCGGAGAAATTTGGCTTTCTTGGGCTATTCCAGCAGAAGACCGACTCGAGTGCCTTTACTGACAGAACGACATCGCTTGCAGCGACTCGTGGGCACGTGAGCATATCGGTTGGTCCCTAGATGAATGGAAAACCGTGGCCTGGTCCGATGAGTCACGATTTCAGTTGGTAAAGAGCTGATGGTAGGGTTCGAGTGTGGCGTAGACCTCACGAAGCCATGGACCCAAACTGTCAGCAAGGCACTGTTCAAGCTGGTGATGGCTCCGTAATGGTGTGGGCTGTTTTTTCATGGCATGGACTTGGTCCTCTGGTGCGACTGGACCGAACATTGACTGGAAATGCTTATGTTCAGCTACTTGGAGATCACTTGCAGCCATTCATGGACCATGTACCCAAACAACGATGGGATTTTTATGGATGAGAATGTGCCATGTCACCGGGCCACAACTGTTCGCGATTGGTTTGAAGAACATTCTGGACAATTCCAAACAATGATCTGGCCACATAGATGCGCCCGACATGAATCCCATCGAGCATTTATGGGACATCATCGAGAAGTCTGTTCGTGCCCAAAATCCTGCACCATCAAAGCTTTCACAATTATGGACGTCTATTGAGACAGCATGGCTCAATATTCCTGCAGAAGACTTCCAACGACTTGTTGAGTCCATGCCATGTCGAGTTACTGCACTTCGCCGGGCGAAGGGAGGGCCGACACGATATTAAGAGGTATCCCATGACTTTTGTCACTTCAGTGTATATCTCGATAAAAAAAAAAAAAAATAATGCTTGATATACATATTTGTATAAGTTTTAGAAAATTCACCATAATATTAACAATTATTGAAAATCCTTACAACTTGGCTTTTTTTTTTTAAATTAAAAAATGATATGGGCTAAAAATAATTCAGAGAGAAAGTTATCAAATAGCCTAAATGTTTTAATAATCCTGTTTTGAAGCTTAAATTATTCCACACCAAGACCAACAAACACTAAGATTCCAATCCATAGAAGTAGGCTTGGACATGTTTCATGAATTCAGCATTTCAAATTTATTTATTTTTTTAAATAAACAACAATTAATGTTTTAATAACAAAGGGGAAGGGAAAAAACACCCAACACATAGAAAGATGTACTAATAATTCAACTGTGTTAAATAAGCAGTGTTTCATCATTGACAATTGTTTGCAGTAGTAAAACAAAAGTTTACTAATGCCCATTATCAAATTATCTATATTTATATTTACATTTATGAATAAATTTGTTTAATATTTAATAATTTGTTTATGTTTAATATTATGTTAATAATTTTAAAAAAAAAAATATTTTTTTTTACATAGGCAGTATGAAAAAAATTTATAAGCTACAAATTTTACAACTGATTTAATTACAGCTAGTATAAGTCATACAATATTCTCACACCACCAATTAATGAAAAATTCAAATTTGCTTAAATTTCAATCTAAATTTTTATCATAAAGATATAAATGGGAATATTAACATTCAAAATGCATTTTATTTTCAGTATAAATAGTGATTTTTTTATATATATAGAACCTCAAAATGCAATTTAATGGCTAAAAATCAAGAGTGGTTTTTGGTTAATGTCTGAAAACCTCTCCTTCACAGGATTTGTCTCATATTACAAATATGCAGTATCGAGAAGAACTTGCATAAATGCAAAATGACAAGCCAGTTTAAACCTTAATATAAAAGATGTGATGACATAGTTTTGTGAGAAAACATAAATCCAAATTCAACCAAATGAGTAAACAAATTGTTATGGTTTCCATCTTCAAATTTAACTGAATGAGGGTTTAGTGTCAAATGATTTGTCAAAAATTAGAGAAAGGAAGGGGGGAAAAAAGTGCTGGTTATAAAAACAAAAGAGGGAATTAAGACTGAATCTAACAAAATCTCTACACAAAGCATAAGGATATCACAAATTTAAATAATACTTAATAATAATTATAAAAAAAACTTTCATTAAAAGTTGTTTATATTTATATGTTTTGCAAATTTATTTATTGTGTTTACAGAAAAAATCTTAGTGATTTTGTCCTAAAACCCATCATTTAAGTTTCTTCAATGAACAAGTCTACTTTTTAATACTAAAAATTATGTAAATACAAAAGAATTAGAATGGCTGAAGAAAGACACGGAACAAAAAAAAAAAAAAAAAAAAAAAAAAATGTGAAACACTGCTTTCAAGTATACATAATGCAATACAAGCTACTTTACAGCAATAAATTACTGCATAATTACATAAAAACACCAGCTCATTTGATTTAAAAAGAAAAGAGGTGAAAAATTTACACCCACACCCATTTCTATAGGATATGTTTAAAATTATACCCCAAAAAAATTAAGCGAAAACTTACAGGTATATTTTAAATTTGAATCATAGGTAAATAATTACTTTAAGTGACTGATCACTTTAGAATTCTCTTTAATGACAGATTTTCCCTAACTCAAGACTTTTAACTAAGCTGATCTTATAAATTTTTAAATGAATTTTTTTAAGCATAAATGTTAGATGCACATAAGTAATAATTGTTTAATTTTCAGAAAAACATACTTTAAAATTTGTTCATAAAATAAATTCATAATATTTCATAACAAACATTTATGCATTAGTTTACAAGTATAATATTTTGACTCTCAATTATATCTCAAAGTATTATATTAAAGTTTATTAATTCATTCACAAAATAAAACAAAGGAATATTATTTATATATGTAATACATATGCTAATATTCTTGATGAATTGGTATTGATAAGCAAAATTATAGATTTTACCAAATGATTGCTTCAAATAAATAACAAAGTAACTATTTTTTCCTCATATGATATGAAACATTTTTATTAATGTAAGATATATTTTTATAAAATGTCATTCATTCAGAAAAACCAGCTTGGTTTGTGAACTATTAATGCATCTCTTCATTCAATTAAATAATTTTCAAGATTCCCAAAAGACTACTTTAAATAAAATTATTTTTTAATCCTGTCTTTTCATGCAATATGCTTTATTCCTTTTAATTATGTATTATTTTTTGAAAAACAAATAAACAATATTTAAGTAATATACATTTCAATTAACAAGAACAATTAAATAATTAGATATATTCACACCCAAGAATCATATTTCAATGCCATAAAATTCATATTTTTGGGAAGTTTTTAAATGAAGGAATGAATAAGTAAAAATTTTACATGGAAATTATAAAATGATCACAGATTATTACAAGTAGAGGCATTACAAACTTACTATATGACACTAGCAAAATCATTAGTGAACAATAGCTAATACTATATAATGAATTTCAAATTAGAAATTGTACCTTTGACAAAGTTCTCCAATAATAACGTCGCAGTTACCTAGGAGTTCTATGTCAAATGTCAGATGTTTTAAAGGTTCTCTGTTTATTAAAATTTGTGGAACATGGTTAGGTATGGAAGCTAAAAAAAATAAAGTAGGAATTATTAATTTAATTTCAACATAGTATAGAAAAATAAAAGCTGAAGCACACACATATTTAAAAAAACAAACTTAACAAAATAAACTCAAAGGCATCAATTATATAACTTAACTATACTTCAAGTCATACAGAATATATCTACTTTTTTCTCCCATTTAAAATTAAGAATATAAAATCTTTTCACAGAAGCAAAATGAAATCTTCCAAATATATTAAATATTTAATCTTCAAAAATATAAAACAAAAACTGAATAAGGTTTTATTCTTCTAAGGTTTATATAAATAAGGGCTTAACATCACAGTTTGGTGAAAGTTCAATAATTTAGTTTCAATAGTTTAATGCATAAATATTTAAATTAAATAACGAAAAATTACTTTTAATGTAATTTATCTAAAATATTAAAGTAAATACAAAATGATTTCAAAAATGTTTTCACAAGAGGGAAAAAAAAGTAACCCTTTTAACTTCAGAAAGCGTAAATCTTTTTTAAAAAAAATTCAATAAAGAATTTTTTTTACAGCTTGCTCACAACAATTCAATTTGTGTTTCATTAGTCATCGTTAACATGTTTATAATCCTGAATTGAATCCTTTTTCTTATGCATTGAAAGGAATATATGATCAATTCCCAATTTGTGACACTAACATGAAAAGTTGAATTATATTTATTGTAGAGACCAGTAATGGCCTTATCACTATAAGGTAATTTCAACAAACTAATTGAATGCAATGCATTAAACTAACAAGAATTATTAGTAAAACAATTAGTTTAAAAACACATTTTGCAAATTTGGACAATCCAAAAATTTATGTATGCAAATACACACAGATATTATATATCCAAATGGATATATATTTATACACATGCATAACACACGTCTTGAGCTTGCTAAGCCACAATATTTATGCACATTTATAAACACATACACAAACAAAAATACTTGCATGCAAAGGCAATACATAATGCGTAAAATCAGTATATATATCCTCACTCATACATGTACACATACACAAACCTATATAGAATTAGAAATAATCATACATATGAGCATATAAACACTCTTAATATATTGGGTTGTCAAGGATGAAATTTGTACGAAAAAAAAAGTGAAGTAGGTTGGCGATTTACAAATATAAGCAATTATTTTATTTATCAAAGTATGCACCCATATTGTCTATACACTTTTACAATTTAAGCGGCAGGTTGTGATATAGAACCACAGCGGATGAGAGTCAATGAATTTCTGGAAGACCAGTTTTACAGCATTGTCAGAATTAAATTGTTTTCCTATTAAAAATTTGCCCAAATTGTGGGAAAAAGTGATAATCAGTAAGGTCTAGGTTTGGTGAGTATGAAGTATGTTGAAGTTCTAACTCCAATTCCGGTAGTTTAACTACAGTCATTTGTGTTGTGTAGCGTTATCATCCAATACAATAAGATTCAATCTGTTGATCAATCTAGGCTGTTTTCCCTTAAACCATTGCATCATTTAGTCCAGTTGGTTGCAGTATATTTCTGCTGTGATCAATGAGCCAGGCTTCACGAAATCAAAATGGATCACACCTGCATTAGACTAAACACTCACCATCAGCTCCTTTTCCATCAACATAAAAAGCAAGATTCTGATTGCTTTTATTTTAGTTTTTCATTCAGGTCATGTGGAACACACTTATCCAACTTTTTTCTTTTGTTTGCTGATTTGAGCTAAAGGAGTTAGTATTGTTTATTTACAAACATCAATAAATTAAAGACACTCTTAAGATGGATCAGACTCAACGGTGGCCTTTAATTCATCAGCAAGATCTCTAATTTTTTGGACGTGGCCTTCGTTAGTTGAGGTTGACGAGAGGACTCTGACTTCAACGTGTTCTCTGATTCTCTGAACTGTTTATACCACTTGTAAACATTTCTTTCCAATATAGTTTGCTAACTAAATGCCTTCTGCAATATTCTATACGTTTCCGTAAACAAAATTTAATGTAAGTTCTTTGCTCAATTAATTCAGACATTTCAAAAATTGCTGGAATCAATTTTAGCATCTCACAAAGCCAAGAGTAACTAAAACACTAATGAATATTTTGACATGAAATTTCACACAGATACCAAGACCAGTGCTGGCAAGCTAAAAAAGAAGAAAAATTGAAATTCCAAAAAGTCCCGAAAATTTGTCTTACTTTTTGGACATAGTAGTATATGCACATGCTTGCACTCTGGCATACATATATACACATGAGCAGGCAAGCTACAGGTATAAATACTCATTCCCATATATTCACACATGGATAGATGTTGACATACATGTATGCATTCCATCATACATACATGAATTATTAATACAATTAATATGTCCTTATAGCTGACTGTGAACACACAAATGTAATTATAATGGTAAGCAAATTATGGTTTCTGAAAAATAGATTAACACATTCATATCCTCATGCATATTTAAACATACATTTTTACCCAAATCAATGCATCATTACAGAAATACATATTTAGACATATATAAATATATATTATATATGTACAAGTACACTGAAAAAAATAAACCCTATTTTTGCAAAAAGGTTATTTTGTTCAGTGGAACATAGATGGGAATCAATTAAATACAAGTTTCAGCTTCCTTAAATAAACATCCACATCATCTAAGTTATAAGGACATAAGATATTCTAACCAAGTCTGAAGAACCAATAGCCTTGATGGAAGCAGAAATTTGAATTTCGATTCTTCAGTATCAGGAACTGATAGACAATTTATTTTATGAATATCCATAAAAATAGTTATTAAAAATCTTTTCATAACCTATCTAAGGTTACTAAAAGATATGCATGATGCACACATTGTAATACATTAAAGCAATTAATTAAAAAAAAAAAACTTACAAGGAATACAAGCAACTGGTCGTACTTTAAGAGATGAACCTATTACAATTAGGAGGTCACATACATCTTTATCTTCATTCAAACATTCATGAAATTCATCAGATAGACCTTCACCAAAGAATACTATATCAGGTTTCATAATTCCTCTTGGTTCTTCAGTAGGACAGTGCACACAGTAAGGAATCGTCTAAAATAAAAATTCTTACTTTAATTTTAGATTTTCAATAAATATTTTGTAATTATATAAAAAAAAAACATCAATTTAAATATAAATAAAATTTTCTAAAAATGAAAATTTTTATGAAGAAAAACTTTTTACCTGATTAAAAATGTCTTCTTTTATAACAGATGAATCGACTTGATATCGACATCTAGTGCAAGTTGCAGTTGCAAATGATCCTTATAAATAAAACATTGTATTATAAATTTGTAAGTTGTATCTTATTTTTTTATTATTATCTAGTTAAAACTAATAAAAGAATGATGTAAGTTTCTAATACATATATTAAGAAAAATCTATATAAAATTCAGTAAAAAATTTTTTTCTAAATACCCGACTTAATGAATTACCATATAAACCCATGTTATGTATAATTTAATTTTATGATTTTATTAAATATTAAATTTCCAGTTTTTATTTTAATTAGAATAAAAGCAAATAAGATTTAGTAATTAAAAGCATGTCATTAGATAATTGAAAGCATAATATTTTAAATTTGAAAATTTATACAGAAATAAATATATAAACAGTTGACTAAATTACCATGGCAAGTAATAACATTTTGTATTCCAGCTGCATGCTCCAAAGTATCAATGTTTTGTGAGTAATTCCTAAGCAATTTTCCTTGTTTTTCTAAAACTCTTATAAATCGGTGGCTAGGTGATGGCTGAAACTGTCCAGGGTAGATTTCCTTTAAATAATAAAAATCTTTTTAACAAAAGAAGACATTTATATTACATATATAGATATATTACTAATTTGAAGGAAATTTTAATTTTTATAATGTAAAAAAAAATAACCCAAAATTAAAAACTTCTTTTAAACATACAAAACATTCCTTTTACAACTCTCTTTCTTTCCATTATGGTAAATGAGTTCAATGCGTGATTGAAAGAATAATATGTTCACAAACTATTTTAATAAAATTTGAAGGATTATAGCAGTGTCCCATCAAGACAAATACAATGGAACCTAGGCAAATTGACATAAAACACTAAATCTCTATAAGAGAAAAAAAAGGTTAATTACAAATTACACAACCAATGTTGTTCAAATCACAGAGACTAAGAGGTACCCAAGTGTTGAAATCAAGATTTGATGTTGTGTACATAAAAAGGGAGCCGCCTCATTTATAACTTTTCACATTATGCCATTTTAAAAATTAGCAAACACACTGCTTGGGCTTACATGGGAGGAGCTGCTGCAGATGTAATAGGTGTATTTATTAATATATTTTGTATTTTTAAAAGCTAACAATTTTTCTTCATCCTTCTTGTAGCTTCAATTATTTGGAATTCTTAACTATGAATATTTTTACTGAAATCGAAAAAAAATATATTAAATTTCTTAATTTTGTTTTGGAAGCTATTTTTTACATTAAATGTTATTTAAATGAAATAGGAATTATTTTAGATATATTATAGTAAGAAATAAACGATTCATTTAAAAAAAAAGGATCAAATGATATACGAAAGTTACTATTGGGGAAGAAAAAAAAAATGCTTATATGTTTAATATGTTATTTTTGTACAAGGAGTGTAGTGTTTTTAAAATTAAACCAAAATCATGTATTCAGTTTTTGAAAAAAAAAAATAATAAAAACCCCAATATGTCATGCACAGGAAAATGAACTATTATGTAACAATAACAATTTGGATAAATGTCAAAGATGTTTTTAAATAAATATAACAAATCTCATTTCTGGATATAACATAATGGCAGAGTTTCTATAGAAAAAGGACTTGCAGAATTCAGTTCGAGTAATAAATGGGGAAATAAAGCTGCTTCAAACTTTCAAAGCTCAGACTACAGCTAATTTATAATTCTTATTAAAAATAAAATTTTAAACTATAAATATTTAACAAAATAAATAAAAAAGAACTAATAAAAAAACATGCATGGTGATAAAGAATTTACAAACTTAAAATATTAATAAAATTTTAAATTAACTTAAATTTAAAGCATTTATTTGAAATAGTTATTGTAGAAATATTTAACAACATATATTCACCAACAAATTATTTATCTTATTTGTCCATATGAAGAACAACAGATGGAGCAGTGATATAGAAAGAATCTTAAAATTTTTTCAAACTGTTCAAATCATTATAACGATTTGACTAGCCCATCACTAAGATGAAGGCAGCAAGAAAAACCATGACCAATGTTGTTAATCCTATTCTCGCCAGCAAAAAAACGTCATAAAAAAGTACAACTTTTAACCATTTTACGATTCTTATCTCAGTGGCAATCTTTAAGGCTGAGGATTAGCTCATTCAAATTTGGTTATTTTCAGGATTATTAAATCAAAATAGGAAATTTCATTGTTGCTGCAGAAATGTGAATATTGCTATTTTTGTAGTATAATGTAGCAAAGGATAAATTTTGATGCAAATTTCCCACCGTGACTTAAATATACATGGAAAACAAGCATATTTCAGCATATATAACAGTTATTAAATAAATGAAATAACTGTTCTGCATTTAAAGATTTGTTGTATAAAACATATCAAATATAAAATCAAAAATTGAGACAAGTTTTTAAAAAGGATGTTTACTGTTGATAAATGATAAAGAATTTGCATTTACTTTCAAATTTACAAAAATTGTGAACTTCCTTTTTTTCAGATTTATAAATAAGATTATTAAATAAAATGTATTTATTTATTCAGTTTTTTAAGTTACCATTTAATGCCTAAAGTTTGCAGTGATATAATCCTCAGGAGTAATTTTCTATTCTAACCCTCTAAAAAAGTCTGTATATTACTGACTGATTAAGAGTTCACATGTTTCAAACATACAAATAATTTTAAGCCTTGAGTACAATATAACTTATGTATTTTTTAATTTTAAAGTTTTTAATGTACAATTATATAAAAAAATTACTTTTTATAAATAGTGAAAACAATAGGCAACATTGTGCCAACAAATAGTAATCTTCACATTTGTTAAAAAGACAAAAATCAGCATTACAATTAATTAAGAACTTATCCTTCTGTACGGCATTTTTAATTATCTATAATATTATAGATTTTTGCAACCCCTGGCACATAGACATGTATGCTGCACATCCCATTTTGATTACTTTTGTAAGGGTTTGGCTTCCATTAATTTGGTTATTTGAGGAAGATTGAATGTAAAATGTAAAGAATTTTAAAGAACTCAATTTTAGGAGGTGCACAGAAGATCTGCCTCCTGTAGAAACACTTTTTAGTGGCTAAAAGATCTGCAACTTGGCATTATTGTTAAATTAATGAACTCTGTTTCAGCATGTTTTGTTGTTGTTGTATGTTTTTTTTTTTTTTTACATTGTTCTTTTTTTGCTGTAACTGTTCATAATCTGCCGTTGCAAATAAAAAAAAAAAAAAAAAAAATTTTAGGACTTGTAAAAGGAGAAAAAATGTCTAGATAGTACATAATAGCCTATAATTGTGATGATTTGATATTAGATATCCAAGTAATGAACATTTCATCCATAATTAAAAATATATATATGAAAGATTATACATAAAATAAATCTGATAAATAGGTAAAATTGAAAATAATCATATTCCATATAACAACCTTTTCAATTCATATAATCATGAACAATATAACTATTAAAAATGGAAATAATTTAACTTGTATAATTCTATGCATTGAATAAAATTAAAAATAATTACTTTATTTAAAACTTATTAATAAACCAAATGTTTTAAAGTATTTCTTATTTTTAAATTAAATTTAAAGAAAGAAATGAGAAATAATACAAGTTTTACAAATAATAAATTACTAAGCCTCAGTGAGATCCATCAGTAATCAGAACTTCAAAAATTTAGTTTGCAAGCATAAGAACAAAAGAAAAAAAAAAAATTCTTTTTAAAATTGCAAACAAGAGATTTAATATATATATATATATATATATGGTTAGCAGTAAATTATTTTTTTTTACCACAAATTCTTAATTAAGGAAAACAATATATCAGCACCTTTGCAATACTAAACAGGAACTGAAATTATCATACCCAAAACAAAGCTTGAAATGAACAAAGACCATTAAATACAAATATGTAAAATTAAATAATTACCTATTTTTGATAATGATTTCAGGACAAAGTTGTAAAAAATCTGTTCATATTTAAAAAAAATAAAATAAAGAGTATAATTTTTAAGAGATGAAGTACATACATGTATTTTCATTTTCAATCTTCAAAAAAAAAAATAATAATAATAATAAATAAATAAAATGAAGTCTTTGAAACAAAAAAAAAAAAAAAAAAAAAAAAGCTAAAAGTTCAAACTAGATGTCTTAATTTTTTTTTCTTTCTAATTATAAATAAAATTTTATTATATAAATAAATTACCTTGGCAAATTTAAAAAATGGCCTAGGGTCTCTTTTAAAATATTCAATATCAAACATTGATTGAGGATCTCTAAGCTCGGGATAATCTTTACTTAAACGAGAGTAAATACCATCCCTAGAACGGAAGTCGGGAATACCACAAGATACAGACACCTAAAAATAAACTTATCTTAATATACAAACTAACACAAAACATAACAGAATCAAAGCCAACAAATTTTTAATATAAAACAGTTAATATAAAAAATTTTACAAAAAAATGAATACATAAATATCATTAAGAAGTTCGAAACAAACATTTCTAAACTTATACTAGGAACAATATTAAAAAATAAAATTACTCACATGGTAAACTCAGCTAATATTTATATATGTATATTATATAGAAATTATGTCAAAGCACAATATGAAATTAGATTTGTATTAAATACATTATTGGAAACCAATAGACAAATTTAACTTTTTTCATAATTATATTCAATTAATGTCTGTTTAAATCAGTCCTATGTTTAAAATTAGAATAGTAAAATTTAGATTTGTTTATATAAATATTACAGAAGTACATTTTGCAGTGGAAATACATACAAGGAAATCAAAATTTTGAGTCAAAGATACACTGAAATTAACGTTTGCTGATATTATATAAGCATTGTTATATATTAAAAACAAATCCTTTCTTCAAATGTATTAATTTCTTTTAGAAAAATGAAATAAATTAAAAATTTATACTTTTTTAACTAAATCATTTTTTATTCTAAAAATAAATAAGACTTTCTAAAATATACTTTCTGCCAATAATTAATCAATTTAGTATTTTTTAATAATTTAACAATAGAATTCTGTCCAGATTTCTTAGGTAAAAGTTTAAAAATTACATCAGTCATATATAAAACATTTATTCTCACAACTAAAAAACATTTTTATTGTGTGCATATTTTGGTTATGTTAGCAATACTAACACACTAAAAATGTTTCCCAAATAAGCATTTCTAGATAAAAATGTGTTAAAATTCTAAAAAAGCATACATGAAACTTTAATATTAATATGTTGTTAACATTATTATTACAATAAAATGTTACATAAAAATATTGGGTGTAAAAAAGATCTAACATTATTTAATATTTAACATTAAAATTACTGAAACAAGTTTTTATGGCATAATAATTCCGTACAAAGCACGCAGATATTAATTCAGTTCAATTAAAAATTTGAAGATGTTATATATTGTACTTAATCATTGAAGATGTTTCAATCAAAAATTAAAAACCTATAGATATACTAATCTATAAAAAAACAAAGAAATTTATAAACATTAATATCTTTTAATATAATTAAAATATAGAAATGCATTTTGTTTGCTTGTAACACAAAAAAAAAAAAAATCATTAAATGAATAAATAGAATTTTAAATTATGCCCTTTTATTACACAAAACTTAAATATATAAATTCTTATACACATATAAATTCAAGATTAAATTTTATTTCAATTGCATAAAAATATTTAATTTCATTTTCATTTTCATTCATATAAAATTATCAATAACAGTTTTTATAACTGCAAATAATAAAATAAGATGAGAAACAATTTAAAAGTTACTTCAAATATTAATAATAAAAAGAGGAAGGGGGAGGAATGGGGAACCCAACATACTCCTGCTCCAGTAAGAACAATTATTTTCTTGCAAGTCCGCAACAAATGAACTACATCATCTAAAGTATTTATAGCTGTTAACTTTGAGCGTCTAGGTGGGCCATCTAGCATGCTGACAAGAAATCTCCATAATAGACTTTCATTAACATTTGAAGGAATTAAAGTTCCTTTTGGTAATATATCTCCAAGAAGCATTCTTGGATCCATTCCACTGTTCTTCTGTTTTTCAATCCAAGCTGCATGACCTGTAAATTTTACAATAACATTTAAAATCCACAAAAGTCAAAATAATAAATAACTAAAGAATAAGTCATCTTAAAAATATAAGTACTTTTCCCATTAGTTGAACACTAAGCAAAACCATATATTACCAATTAATATCTTTTTACATAACATTGCAACAAAAATCATTATTTTAATTGGTGATGATTTGGTAGCATCATTATATTTTGGCGAGCTTCAATGATAGAATTTTGTATCAGCTATTTATTATTAAGAGTAATTTTTTAAAAATATTAGGTAACATAGATGAAAATTAAGATTGAACCCAGAAAAGAAAAGTATAACTAATGTTTTTAGCTTAAATATGATTACCTCCAAACTTGCAAGTAATAACGTCATTAAATATATATATATAGGTAGATATTTGCTTTACTTTTTAGAAAGTTTACTTCATAAAAAAATACTAAGTTATTAATAAGTTAAGCACCTTTTATTTTCAGATATAATCCTATGATTTATAAAAAAATGATTATATATGACAGATTTCGAGATGTTAAAAGACAAAGAAAATGGCAAATATTATGAACATTTAAAAAAATTCTGAGAATAAATGTTAAAATTAAATATGCAATTCAATTATATTCATAAATATAAATACTAACAGAAACAGTTACTGCTTTAACAACAAATCAAATAAGTGTTAAAAGACTTCATTTGACATATCAAAAGCTATCTTGGATCAAAAATGAAAAATTAAATATAATTTGTTCTTATAAAAATATCTACTACAAATATAACATCCTGTGGTTAAAATATATTTTTACTTATCGTCGGCTATTCTATAATTCTTCATTACTTATATTTTTATTACCTATTTTTCATAAAACAAATTTAAAATACAAGGATATCTATTAAGTTAGTGCAAATACAACACCTATAAAATTATAAAAATATTTTTTCTATAGATACGCAAGTTCAATAAAAGTAGTTAAATTTATTTTCTAAAGCAGTTCACAAAATTAAAGTAAAGAATTGAAAATCTGTATAAAAATTCAACAATTTCTTGATAAACTCCTCATGAAACAGAAAAGGAACTGGAGGATTTATTAATTTAGCTAAATTTCTTATGAAGGACTATGTTCTACATATATATTCATAGAATGACAGTGAAGGGCACAATATCAGAAACATTAAATATATTTACAATGGCATGAAGTAGTCAATGAAAATTAAAGATCAATCTCGCCACAAATGATAAACAAGAAGGTAATTTGTTTAATGGATAGAAATATTTTAATTTTTCATTACTTCAGCATAGGAATGCAAGGACTTAAATAGTACTTTTTTTTAAAAAAAATTTTTAGGATATAATAAATCCTAATTTAAATTTAGTTTTTAAATTTTCTTTGAATTACTAATAAGAACAGAATTTCCAAATTTAAAAATGTTGAAACAAAGAAATTTTTTGTCAGTGATTAATATCTTGTAAAAGCACAATCTAGGCATTCAATAAGAATATTCTTTAAAAAGATAGAATAAGGGAATTTCAGAAACATACTTTTTTTTTTTTTTGTTTTTAATATTAAATTCTTTTAAACGTGATTCAATAAGACCTCAATCACAATTATATGTATAACTAATTTAGATAACTATGTGAAGTAACTGGCATCATTAATATCAATAAAAAAAATTCATTTTAATATCATACAAAATATATAACAGTTTACCATGTATGAAATATGATGATAACATTGAAAGTACACTTAAAAATCCTCAAAAATACAAATATATAAAAATACAACTGATTATACTAGGAATTTGAGATTGTTTGAATTCAATAAGAAGCTTTATTAAATTAATTGAATATTGATCTATTAACAGCTAAGTTAACGAAAAAACAATTTTTTTTTTTTTAAAAATGAGGTTAAAAATCCCCAAGATCAAATTTTTTTCTAACAAAATTTTGAAAAAAACCAGAAAAAAGTTTTACACAAACAAGGCATATATATATTAGGTAAGGCATATAGTAAAATTAGGTAACTAAAGAACATGTATTACTATAACTGCCATTTACAATTTAATAAGATTTAATCGGATTAAAGACTTGTTTAAAAACTTCAATTTCCTTTTTTGTGCAAAACTGATTCATAGCTACTTTTTCAAAAGAGAAAAAAAAATTAATAAAATTGTAATTGGCCAAGATACAAGTTACCCATAAAATTCAGAATTTCATGCAAGAACAAAAGACATAACAGCAATCTTAAAAAATAAAAAATAATAGAATTCCAAATATTTCTTTTCTTAAAAAAAATTTAACTTTACACTTTGTAATAAACAATTTTACATTAATTTTCACCTAAAATTTTTTTACTAAATTATTTAATAATTACTCAATTATTTTATAAGTATATATTATGTATAAAAAAACTAGTGAGGGGGGGGGGAAGAAAAGCAGATTTCAGGGAAAATGGCAAAAATTAAAACTGGTCAAGGACGCTAAAAACCCTGCACTCCAATAGAATATCCATACATTTTACATGTAATAAACCAAATGAAAAGCTATAATGAAATGTGCATAACATATGGAAATCATAATTTTATGCAAATTCAATGAAACAAGTCCAGCTGTAAATTAACAAATGTAATAATCTGGCTACTTTTCAAATCAATAAACATGCAATTAGGTTTTTGAAATACCAATTTTTCTATTTTTAATATTAATTATCTATTTAATAGTAATTATCTAACAGCAGAGATATTAAGAAAATTCTATAATGTATTGGAGATCAAAATGAAAATGATTTGTCATTCGTGGTCATCCTTTAACCAATAATGGAATTGTTTTGCACTTTAAAAGAGTATGAAATTACCAGAGTCCAGTTCTTCATTTGATAAATCACTTAAGCCAGATAACTCACTAATAGAGTCTTGGTCTTCATTTTCATCCAAGTCTCTTTCAGTAGATGGTATTCCAGGTTCATTACAGACTTCATTACTGCAGTTTGGTAAGTCTTCAGGAACACAATCTGCAATGTAAAATTATTTTTAATGATACATATTAAACATTTTGTTAAAGAAATGCAAATTTCTATAAAATCCAAGTAAAAATTCTAACCATTCTGATAATTAGGATCAAGAGTTGGTTGTTCCATATTTGATCCTGATGTGGAGCAAGCACCATTAAAATCAGGAACATTGAAGGTTGGCGTACGAGTTATATTTCCTTCAAGTTGGTTAATAGGAGAATCATTTGAAGCCATTTCTAAAAAATTAAACATTTTAAATAGTTAATACAAAAATAAGTAAAATTTTACTTCATGTTTTAGAAGCTTATTCTGGAAAAAAAAAAAAAAAACTTCAAGAAGTATCCAAGATTCTCAAATTCTAAAACAATTTAAGAGAAATTTTGATGCCCAGATAATTAAGAAATTCATAGAAAAACAAGTGATCAATCAACCTCCCTCTTAATGCACAAAATATTCTACTATTTCAATGATAAATTCTAAATCAGATCAGCAATTGATAATAAATTAAAAAATTTTACATTTAAGAGATATTCGTAAAGTAATATGAAAAAGAAGCTATGTTTGAACGATGTTTTAGTTCATCTCTTGATAATGATTTCTAGAAATTAGAAACTGATGACGATTCCTAAAATATGATATTCTAGATAGCAGAAAATAAGATAACCTTGTTGATCAAACAAGCATCAATTTTTTTTTTTTCTTGTAGGCAATGGGTAGTAAAAAATCAAATAAATGAATAAACAAGTGAATTTAATTATATTTTTACTGGAAGCTTATGATTACATAGTATATGAAAGTGAATATCTTAAAATGTAAAAACATTTTACTGAATACTTATCCAAATAGTACAAATGAACAAGAGCATTTATAAGAAAACCCAACAGCGAAGTTAAAAACCACAAAAGTAGAGACATAATATAGTTAAACCTTTATTAAATGACCATTGATTATTATCTATTTTAAGATAAGCTGAAAAAAATGTTGCTTGTTTTTTAATAGGACAATCACTTTAAGGATAGGATCACATTTTATATAATTATCAGGATGTTGGAAGTTAAGTTTATGGAGTTTATAACATCCTGCAATAGACCAGAAATGTTTACACACAGTACGCTGCTGTAAAATAAATTCCCTGTTTGGCATTATTTTTATGTCAATAGGTAGGTTAAACTTCGATTTTGTCAGAAATCCATTTAATCATTCTAATAAAAGCAACTTGTTAAAAATTATTTATTAAATACACCTGACATTACATTCAATATAAATGAAAACTACCTGTCTGGAAAAGAAAAAAAAAATACATTAAATTAAATTTGCATGTAAATGTTTATCTTCATTTATTCCAAAATTGAACATTACTTAAAAATTAAACTGTGTTACAACTGTTGCAGTAAGTTGGACATTTAATTAAAAAAAAATTCTTTAAATATAAATTTCAATGTGAAATGAAAAATATAAATGCCAAACCTTTTTCTACCTTTAACACCTTTCTTTAACTTTTTTTTTTTATTTTACGAGTGTTCATATTCTTATTAAATGTAATATTTGAAATTAGTTGTATACACATTGAGGTTCATGAAAAATTCAAAATTTCATTTATAAAACGGAAGAGGGCATTTTTTAATAAGCAAGAATATGTTCTGACAGTGAAATGCATTATAAGCATTGCTTTGTGTAATATAGCATATCATTGAATAAATCTCCGATCTGACACATATATGGCAACACTGTTAGCAGACTCTTACGATTTCTGGATAGTAGCATCCGTCAAATGATACATGTCAAAATTTCATGACATTCTGATAATTAGTTTATAGGTTATAGTGGCCCCAGTTTTGTAATTTTTAAAGAAATGAATAAAAAAAATTCTGTATGTTGACTAAACATTGTTTTTTGATGGGGAAAATACTGTTGAAGTCAAACAGTGGCTTGATCAGCGTTATGGAGACTCTGCACCAGGTAAATCAACCATCATCGATTGGTATGCTGGAGAGTATGTTGACGAAGTTGAATTTCTAAAAATTTTTTTTTGTAACTAGACAGGAGATATGGAAGTGATGATTGTAACAGTTCACATCAAAATTCAGATCGCTTGTCCAGAAATCTGGTAATTACATATTAACTGCATACCATTGCCGAACATGAACTAAGATAATCAGCTTAGTGTAGGCCGTTGTCAATAAAACATGTTAATATAATCCCAGTTCATGTTAGCATAAATAAATCTAAATATATGTTTACTTCATATTTTGAATAAGCATAGCTTTCATATTGATAATTTAAACCCAAATTTATGCTTAGTTGAAATAAAGTATTTATAAAAATTTGCTTTGTTTACACCAATAATTTTTATTTTATTCACAATTCCAAAATTAAATGATACTTTTATTAAGTTATATCTGTAATCCCTATCAGTTAAACTGTAAATATATAACCTTAAATAGTTATTTATTAACTTAAAATCTTTTACCTATTAATACATCTCTTATATGTAAAAGAAATACTGCAAACTTGCATCTTACCATTTTTTAAATTAAGACCATAAGCACTTTTTATAATAAATACTTATACTTAATTGTTTAATTTGCACAATATGTCACTTAATTTATCGTATAAAATATTTCGGATTTATAATACATAAAATTATTTTTATCAGAAAGTAAATATGCATGACATCACTTAAAACAATATAAATAAGTCAAATATGTGAAAATATTGTAAACGATGGTTATTACTAAAATTTGCTCATTTCTAAAATATGTAGGGTAGTATTTAAATTTTAAAACGCTAAATTTACGTTACATTAATTATATAATTAATTGTCCAAAATATGCAATATAACAAGCATCAGCTGAGTTAAGGATCAACGATCTGACACGACCTCGTGCAACAGAATATCAACAAACCTCTAACAACTCGTATACAACAAATCGTGACGTCATGTATCTCAGAACTTGATTCCGTCGAAATAGCAATGCTGGTTTACGAGAATTAGGCCTAACGCCACCCGTACTTAAGTTTTAGCCGCGAACCCAGCGACCGTATTCCGTGAAATAAGGACCTTGATCCCCTCGATATGGCCGATTTGGAATGTTCATGAACCGCCATTATTAACACGAAGACAACTTACCATACGAATCCTCTGTAACTTCAGAATTCACACTAAACCTTTTTTCAGACGACATGGATTCATATGGAATCAGAGTCTCATCCTCGTAAGGTGGAAATTCAAGCCTTGGTCGTTTATAAACGGGAGCTGTACACGAAGCTTGCATCGCATCAGCCATCTTGAAAGATTCAAGTGTAAAAATGGCCTCTCAACGCAGTCGCATAGAAAACCTGACGTCATCGATACATCCGGGAACTTTGAACGTCATGTCACTTCAGTACATCTACATTGTTCTTGTTCATAAACTAGCTAATAGATGGAGCCATGAGTTCGTAAACAAGGTTCCAAAGTTAATTTTCCGGGAGTAATAATATATTCTTTAAAATTATATACCGTTGATGCGGAAAAATCTGTAGTTAAAGTTAATTCAATTCAGAATATTTAAATTGTCATCTGAATGTTTGAAAGTTATATACACAAGGAGTGATTTTAAATTGCTGGTTTTATATGAGAACTGTATTAAATATTAAATTACATTTCAGAATGTTAATCTCAAAAGTTTTAAAATAGATTACTTATATAAGTTATGTAAGAGATATAACAAATCACTAAGGTTGAAGACAAAAGTGTTTTAGCATCACATTCATTAATGTATTTTATTTTTTAGCAACTTTGTAAATAACTAGAATTTATGCAATATTGAATATTTTACATCTTTCCAAATTTCATTTTTTCTATTAAAGAACTTTAACACTAACATAATTTTTAGTTAAATTTATTTTTTTGTAAATGCAAAAGAAAATTTCATAATAAATAGTTATGGAATATTTTAGTTTTTTTAAACTAAAATATTCTAATAATAGAATAATTTAGTTTTTTAAACTAAAATATTCTAAAAACTGTTTTATAAATTTAAAAACATTTACTGTAACTTATTTTAAATATTTAAACAGTATATAAATCTTTTCCAATGCACATTTTTGATATTTAATAAAAATGTGAAAATGTCCTTTCAATAAAAAATTTTTTTTTTCAGAAAACATACAATAAAATATTTTTATGGCTTCACTATATGCAAGAAATTGGTATTTTCAACTTTTACATTTTGTTGTAAAAAAATTCTAAACAAATAAAGAAAACATACTGTTCCCTTCACAAGTATTAATTATCAAAATTTTTATAATCTTTTATAAAAAAATGAAGTCAGTGCCTAATTATAACAACTATTTATAAAGTAGTAGAATTTAATTTTAAAACCTACCTTCACTTACAAACAAATTAATTTAACACTTACAAATTTTGAAAGTAAAGATATAAAAATTTTAATTTAACATATGTTGCATAGCCTGCTATTTTATGAATATTTATCTTTAAAAGAAGTCAATAATAATGGTTAAATAATTTATAAAATAGTAACAAATCAATTTTAAAAATATTTCTCTCAAAATACATTTTATAATTTTAAAAACAATATTCAGCAACATATATATTTTACTTGATTCAGAAATATTTATTTCATGAACGATATATATATGCCCTTTCCACAAACGAATTAGTAAAATATGATCTGTTTAAAAATAGAGACAATAAAAATTTTAAATTGATAATCAATAACAATTTCAATATTTGTGAAACTAAATTAATCTTCAGAAATTGTTAACATAGTATAAAAATTCTTAAAAGATGACTTACTTTTACTTTAAAGCACAGTAGTTAATAGAACATATTAAAATAAAATTTTAAATTCAGAAAAGAATTGATATTTAACTATGTTGTATACGTTTCAATAAATAAAAGCGTAACAAATTAAATAAACAAATTAATCCAGAGTGCAAGTCAAATTGAGATAAATTACTTACCATTCATAACTGAATTCTTTAGTTTTCTTAATAACGTAACAAAGATTTATGTTATAAACAATGATTCAATATGTCAGCTTAAAATAATAGGATAACTCCCTTTTCTCTCAAAGCTGTAAGTGCAAAATATTCTCATCGCAAACATCTGCTGATAAAATATATCACAAGCTTTCTTGTGATGTACCAGTACACTGGGCGCGAGGTACAATTTGAAAAACAATATACACAATTTCTACACAACATCAAGAAACAGAAAGGATCCTTAAATTAGGATTGGGAAACGCAGGGTAAAGTTGATAACATTAGGGAAAAGAAAATTTTCACACAAGAACAGGGAAAATATATATCTATTATGTCAGTTTCATTAATATAGAAATTTTTAAATTAAAGTAATGAAATAAATTGGAAATATTATAACAAACTTAAATATTTTTTATTTAAAGTAAACGCTATTTTGCAATAGAATACTTATTTAACTGATGACGTAGAATGTCATGCGCAGAATTGTAAAGATTTTTCCCAGGTTACTGTATTTGTCTATTTTGAGCGCTGTTTATGAAACATTTCTAATATTTCCAATTTCATTTATGCAAATTCTAACTGAACCATTGTAATATTTGAAAATTTTTATTTCTATTTGAAAGGTATTTGTTCTGAAATTTCTAGATATTTTTAAAAAATTATTTTAAATAACTTTGGAAAATATTTATACATATTTAATCTGTATTTAACTGATAAATTCAGTAATTTCCTGCCTAAAACTGTAATGTATAAACGGCGAAAGATTTGCAACGATTTTATTTTCTTTCGCATAACTTTTTATCAATATAGTTCTATTTTTGTTAATGTGGTGGAGATAAAGCTTTCTCCACCCCCAAAGTAATAAAAATAATTAGCATACGGGCCTTAGAAAATTGTTTATGTCTGAGATGAAACATGCATGAAACAGCTATGATAAAAAGAAAAAAAGTATTTATTGATCATATTTTATAGAAAACTTACTTCCGAAGTAACAGCAAAAAAGAAAGCCGAAATTCCGCTTTAAATCGTGTTTTAGAATAGTTTCGAAAAACAAAAGTACACAGAACATTAACGTTTTAAAGCAGGGTAAAACGTCCGTTTAACGACGAAAGGAGACGAGGGGAATCCCCGAAGTACGGAAGTGCGAAAATCTAACTCCGATACGAAGCAAGGCAGACACCATTGTAGAATTCTGTAGAATCGATTTCCTTAACATAAAAAATGCTCACGATGTTAAGACACAGATTCATAAATCAAAGAAAAAGTATTTATAACAAGTAATATATATATAAAAAAAATTTTTAAGTCAATTCCTACTTTTTTTCACTATATTTCAGAAAAGTCCTTTACAAATAAAGTTGAAATTTTCCTCTTACATCTGGCACCATCTATTATTAGATACATGCAACTTAAATTTAAAAAAAACTAAAGTTAATTAATTAAATTTAATTACTGAATTAATATTTAAAAAATTGTATTAACATCAAGTGTCATCCACTACAAGTTAAAAAAAAATGTATTTAACCTTGAGTGGATGAATAAAAAAAGTATTTTATTAATGATTGAAAATTTGAACAAGATATATATAGGGAGAGTGTGAGCTAATAGAAGGAATTGAAAAATGGATACAATTTTAATACAAGGCTTCAATTGCCATGGTAGGAATATGCTTTCTTATAATTATCTCAGTTCACATAATGAAATAATATAGTTTGCTATAAGATTTTCATTATAGTTTAATTCACTAACATGTTTACTGTTTCAGAATTTAGCTGATAATTTAAACATGCAATGCTATTGTTTCTTCCTGATTTGCTCAAACAAAAATTTATGTATTTTCTAGCCTTTGCATGGTAGCATGCAAATTAGAAAGAAAGGAGGTTCAAATTTCAATTAGCAAATTTCATTCATTGTAGTCACTGCTTTCCAAAATTAGAAGACTCACAAGGATTTTGATGCGTCTTGTAATGGCAATCAGAATTCTTGGTGAGAGTTTTCTGTTTTTATACCCATAAAAAACAAGCAAATTCAGTACAACTGGTTTGACAAGACTAAATAGAAGGAAATGAATTTTTCTCCATTGGTTGTCAGTGAGATATTTGTGGTATATAAAATTGGAATGCAAGGTCCACCAATGTAGAATCACAAGATAACACTTACTACTGTAAACCATATGTTATGTAATTTATTTGGAATTCTAATTTTGAACACCTAAATTTTCTTAAAAAATATATATTATGTTTCTTATTAATTCTAAGCGATGTTAGATCATAACTGCTAATAAATAACAAAATTGTGATTTTTTAAAGCTACATAAGAATTACAGAAAGCATTACATATTATTCATTTAAAATGTCATATCATACCATGTAAATCAATGTAATTACAGATTATGAAAGAAAATTAAAAAAAAAAAGCATTTATTAGAAGAAAAAGTGCAATATATTTTTAAATTCATAATTATTTTTGATTCTTAAGCCCATAAATTATGTTCGTGACAATTTATAATGACATTTTTACATCTATTATAAAACTAATGAAGCATGTGATTATTTCATTGTATTTTTTAAATTCCTTTTGTAAATTACAAATAAATAATCTAAAAACCTACAAATACATTTTATACAATGAATTGAAAATTTTATTAAATTAATAAACACAAAAAGACATTCTATAAATCAGCACATATGATACATGGCGAAAAGCAAAATTTTAAAAATATTTGTTATTTCAAATTTATTTCCCTAAGATCAGAATTTGTTCTTAATTATGCATATAAAGCTATGTACATTAAAGAAGAATGATAGGTAAATAAGATGTTTCATTTTTAATGTTCAACATGAAATTATGTAAATATAAGCAAAATTAATAGCTGAATTTATTTACTAATAACATTGGAATAGATACAATTCTATAGCTTTATAAGATTTTTTTTTTTATCATTAATTTTTCCTTCCTTAAATGTTTATTATCATAAACACAATGCTCAATGATATTTGGGACTGTGTTTTCATTTGGAATGTATTAGAAAATCAACTTATCTTTAGAAATTTCTATTTATTTCTAACTATTTTCTATTTTTTACGGCAATTATGAGTATGCAATTGAATTTTGTTTTAATATCATTTGATTTGGTAGTGTTGATATTGCAGATTTTCAGAGATTTCTATTTAAAAAATATTATGATGGAAAAATATGAAAAAATATACTTACATTATATAATTATAAATATTTACACTGGTATATTGATATTATTTTTACATTGATCAGCAACTTAATGTTTTTACATTAGTTAACTGCTTAATATTTCTCTTAATTTAATGTAAATGTGATTGAGGATGAACTGTCAACTGAGTTTTCATGTGATTCCGCAAAAATATTATGTAAGTGCAAAAAGTTATACAAATAAATTTTAATTTAATAATCCTGCAGTGAAAAAACAACTTATCTTTATTGGTCATAACTTTTGCAGTAAATTTTTTAAAAAATTATTAATTTAATTAAAAACCTAATAAATACAACACACAAAACAAGCATATAATTTTTGTTACATAGAATATAAAAGAAGAAACTTTTAGTTTGCATTTTTTAATATCATAAACACATGTACACTTGCCAGAAAAAGTCTGCGTACAAGCACATAGCAAATATTCAAGAACGAAAAAAATTATATTTTGAAAATGATGATAATTTCATATTGTATTTATTTTATTCCTTACACAATTCATTAACTTTTCATAATAATTTATGAAATATAACACACGTTGTGTTTAAGAAATAACAATTGAAATAAAAATAACACAAATTGCTACCAGTAAAAGTTTGCACACAAAAATAAATATAATGAAATGTGCAAATCAAGCTTCAATTAACTTTAACAACCTGCTCAGTTTTATTAGATAGTAGTTAAATATTATGTTTTCAAAATTTGTGACAAGTAAATCACAATGGATTTAAAAGGAAAGGAGATTACTCCTGAAGAAAAAAAAGATCATCATAAAACTTAGGAATGAAGGCAAAACTCTTCAGGAAATTGGCAAGATTGTTGGAAGAAATCATTCCTCTATCCAAAGAGTGATCAATAATTACACTTCATCGAAATATAATCTCAAAGCCACGTTCTGGACGTCCATCTAAGCTGACTGCCTGTGAAAAGAGATATGTCTTCAAGTCCGTACGTTTAAATCCATGTATAAGTGCCTTTCAGATTGCAAATGACGTTAGAGAGAGATTTAAAAACACTCCATGAAGACACCATAAGAAAATTTTGAAAAAAGGCTGGGTATCATGGCCGTGTTGCTCGCAGGAAGCCACACATATCAGCTGTGAATAGGCAAAAGCGTTTTAGATTTTGCAAATGAGTATGTAAATAAGTCTCCACAATTTTGGGAAAAAGTACTATTCTCTGATGAGAGCAAGTTTTGCATATTTGGCATAAAAGGACGTAAGCTGGTGTGGAGAAAACAAGGTACGGCTTTTGAGAAGCAGAATCTTGTGCCTACAGTTAAGCATGGTGGAGGTGGTATAATGCTCTGGGGTGCATGGCTGCCAACAGCGTAGGTCGTCTAACCTTTATAGAGTCGACATTAAACCATTTGGGATATATCAACATTTTAAAAGAAAATTTGAAACAGAGCGCACAGGACTTGAACCTAGGAGATGACTTTTGGTTTCAACAGGACAATGATCCGAAGCACACTGCCTATAATGTTAAGCTCTGGCTTCTGTACAATATCAAAAATCAATTGCATTCTCCTCCACAATCGCCGGACTTAAACCCCATTGAGCATTTATGGAACTTGTTGAAGCGAAAAATTCGACAGCACAAGATTACCTCAAAAGAAATGTTAAAAGAGAGTGATAATCACAGAATGGAATAACATTTCTTCTGAGGAGACCTCCAAACTCGTCCATTCTATGCCCAAACGATTAGCAGAGGTTCTCAGGTGTAAGGGTTATCCAACCACCTATTAAAGTTTAGTTGAAAGCCAATCGAAAGTATTTTTTTAATGTTTTTTTCATCTGTACGCAGACTTTTCTGGCAGCTATTTCTAATATTCCTTATTTTAATTGTTATTTTTAAACACAAATTGTGTTGTATTTCTTTAATTGTTATTAAATGCTAATGAATTGTGTAAAGAATAAATTAAATATAATATAAAATTAATATCATTACTAAAACATGATTTTTTTAAATTTTGAATATGTGCTATGTGCTTGTACGCAGACTTTTTCTGGCAAGTGTAAATCCTTGTTTGTTAAATTTTAAAAATTTACTTTTTGTGAATTTGGAAGATAATTAACAAAATTTGAAAATATTTTATTTAATGTTGCAATCCCAACATTTTTAAACAACATGAATACAATTTTTTTATTAATTATTATTATTATTTATTTATTTTGCAAATACACCTACACACACTTAGTATGTCTTTTAAAAAATGCAGCTAAATGCAATAAGAATTTGTTGGATTCAATTTAATTATTCCTTAAAGATTAAAATGTGTTCTTTTAAATATTAGAAAATATATTAGCGAAAAGAGTAAACCTTCTGATTAAATAGAAATTTTAAATAATTTACAAAAGCAAATTCTTATAACAAGCAAATGTTTAGAAAATTTTTAAAATATTATTTAATTATGTATAATCACAACTAAAGTAAATTAAATAATAAAAATTCTATAATGTTAAGTATTCTTTGCATCATAAATTACTGTTAATATAATAAATATTTTAACCTACACTTATTTTATATACAAAAACAATAACTTTCAACTCAAATTCACAATAATAACTATTATTGTTATAATAAAGAATTTTCCAAGTGTACGAACAAATTTTTAATGTATAAAATAATTAATACGATTGAGAAAATACCAATTTAAAAAAGAAAATCTTGATAAATAATCTAAAAACCATCTTGTTGATACACAATCATGATAAATGTACTGCTTGAAAACTATTGCATCGCACTTGTTGAGGCATCACGAAAATTCGAAATAATAAATATTAAGAATTCAATCATCAATTGATTTCGCCAGCACTAAAATATTTTGTCCAAAATATAAAGATGTTCAAAAATTTCGCCATAACGCGAAGATAGGTTGCAACCCTATAACCCAGGGGTCTTAATAGGGATTTCTTAAAATGCAATTTTCAATACTTTGAAATCTAAAGTTCTTTAATATATCTCTAATAACGGTACTTACGTATTGACGGTACCTTGGCGACAGACTTGGCGGTTTTTAAGTGCCGCCAATCTTTATTATTTGAATAAAAATATTTTGAAAACGTTTTGATTTTAAATGAAGTGTGTCATATATATTTTATTATTTGTAACATAAATTTTAAGTGTAGATTGGCGCCAAATCTATAGCTGCGGTTGGCGCGTGTGCTCTTTATTGGCGCAACTGTCGCCAAGGTACCGTTAATACGTAAGTACCTAATAACAAATAAAAATATATTTGGTACAATAAAAAACTGGAAAACCTTTTTAAAAATATAACATCCCGCTTTTATAAAAATCATATTATTTTAAAATTGGCGAACTCCAAAATATTGTGAGTTTTATTTTTTATAATGTTATGTGAGTTTTAACTTATTTAGAGTCATTAAAATACCTTACTTAAAAACTTATCTTTCCTTTTGAAATATCACGTAGGAAATATTTCCCTATAATTTTTAGTAATTTTTTTCTACTAAAAGTTTTTAAAAAAAAATCTACCGTCACGAGCCTTTCTGTCGTCAAACGAAGTCTACGTCACTCGTTTCTTTCGAAATCTTCATTGTACAAACATGCCTGCTTTATACTGTGCTGCCATCTCTGGTTATTTATAAGTATTAAAACGTTATAAATTAAGAAAAATAAAAAATTAAAAAAAGGGGGAGGAAGAAGAAAACACAATCCAATTAAACTTATTTTAATTTAAAAGAGAAAAAAAAATTTACTCACTATTTTTCATTCTTGTGCGTAAAGAATTTCTTTTAAATAGCACAAAATTTCTGCGAAAATTAAGACGGCTGATGAAAGAATACATTTAACTATTTAATAAATTGAGTTAAAAAAAAAAAAAAGTAAATATAAGTTTGACTGTATGAAAAAGCAAATAATTTTCATGAAAAGCAAATAATTAAAATAACAATATTATTATTCAGTAAAATGTTTTACTGAATTCGATTTAAATGCAGTGCGTAGTTGGAAATATTCCAAACATACACATGGTAGCCGAATTTGTTTTAAGCGCAGCTTGGTGATATAAAAAGTAAAAGAAAGAAAGTCGTAGTTATTTTTAGTCGTAGTAATGTCTATAGAAAGTTACAAAAAAAAAAAAAAAATCTTAAACAAAATATATTTAAAAAATTTAAATAGTGAAATTAATTTACATTATGATATGATTATAAATGAAATTCAAATTATCATAACTTAAGAGATACTTAAAAAACCAAAATTTAGTATTCTAAAAACTTTGTGTTTTTAATTTTATTTTATATAAAACTAAAAGTTTTTGGAAATATATTATATTATGTGAATCATAGATATGATAGTCCTAACTGATTTAAAAGCTTTTTTTTTCATAAAATAATAAATGTATTTACATATATATCGGACAAAAAAGAGAAGACACAATTAATTTGAATACCAAAAATAGCATTTGCTATACATTAATTTTCCTGTATCATGAAATTAAAACCTTTAAAAAGTGTTGTCAAAGATATAAAAAATTGCATATATGAATTTTTTATTATCATATTCATTTACTGATACTCAATTTGTTTTTCAGAGAATTAATTTTTATAAGTTAATCAATCACATATAGCGCATATTTTAGAAAGTACTGACGGTAGTAGAATGGCAAGTTTAAAATTAGAAATCAGTTATCTTATTAAGTTATGAATGTTATTACTAAGATATTTTATTAAAACACGGATATTATGACTATGATAAGGAATTCAATTCTAAAAATGAGCGTTAGGACAAAAATTTACTTGATAGTATATCAGTGTAGTACTTCAGTCGGTGGAAAATCTAGCCGTTTATCCTATCGAAAGATGTATTTCAGAAAGAATATTCAAATAAATATTAGCTACTAATAACAACATCATAACTCACAATAATAATTAACACTTTCAAAATATATTTTTAAATAATATCGAAGTAAGCGATCAAGATATTAAAAATCTTTCCTGTAATTAAGCTTGCTAAAAACATGGTTTAAAAAATAGTAGGAGTGAAATTAGTGACTGTTTAGCTAGTTCATAAACCTCGCACTAGAGCTCTGGAAGGATAATACAAATGATTTCCTTTATAATATCTTCACGAAAGATAGCTGGCAGGGAATATTAAGTTCGAATTCAAGGAAACCTATTCCACTATGGTGCTTACCGTTGGAATAAACTTGGAAAGCAGTCATATAATTGCTTTCTGATAGTTAATAATAGTCGCACTAGAGCTATCGGGAAAGATAAAACAAATGATCTACTTTATAATATCTTCACGAAAGATATCTGGCATAAAATATTAATTCGAAATTCAAGGAAAACTATTCCACCATGGTGCCTACTAGCGGATTAAACTTAGAAAGCCCTTATATAATTGCCTTCTAATAATTTTTTTATTTAATTGAATGATTGCAACGTATATCACCAGAGTTAATGTAACTCAGTCACACTCACTAACTAAGCAGCATGTTGATACTAAATTCAGAGTTCTGCATATACCTAAAGATGTAATAGGTTTTTAAATCAAGAGTCACTTATAACAATTTTGAATAGTAGTTATCACTTTGATATATCTTCCAAAAATATCCTTTTTCTGTGTTTGGGCTTCTGGTGAAGAAATTCATATGAATTCTTTTAATGATATTTTTTATTCATATGAATTCATATTTTCTTTTCTTTCTAATAGAATATCACAGATTATATTAATTCTGTTAGGGTCTTGAAAAACGGCTTATTTCATCATGTTATGCGTGAAAAAAATCCTCCGTTTCTACTCAAATAAAGAATTCATCATTTTGAGCTCGTGCAATAGCGCCTATTTTGTTGAAACAAATAAGGATAACACGGTTTGTGATTATGACTTTTCTCCCACGCAAACAAGTTAACCAAATATGAAGCACCTTATAAACGTACAGTTTGAGTGGCAAACTCAGTTTTTATCATGCTGAAAGTAATGCGATAAGTTTGTCTGTCATTCGCTTGAAGTACTTAGCAAGCTTAATACTTGGATAAAAAATCGCTCACCAGTTAGTGATGTCCATAAAGATATTGTTGCGTAAATGCGACGAAGTTAGTAATTTAGATGTTTTTTAATTTAGGTGTTCGTATATAGATTTTGGACATTGAAAAAAAAATCGCCACAAATGAAGTTTTTTTTTGAAATTTAGTATCAATCTAGAAATGGACCACCACAATAAAATAAAAAGATGAAAAGACCCTCACATTAAATGAAGATTCATTGACTATATGTGACGAATTCGATGACCAACTTTAAAACTAGTTTTCATATTACACAAGCCTCTTCATATAAAATATTATGTTTCGTATGTCGTAGACTTTGAGAGATTGATGATCATTTGCATCCTCAATCATCCCATAGTCTATTCTGTAAAAGTTCTAGAAAGTTTAGTTAGAAGATGAAGTATTATATATACTGATGAAAATCTTTGTTGTCAAATGTTGACAATACGGAAAATATTTGAATGTATTAAATTTTAGGTGCGTCATAAGTACAAGGGCAAGTCAGTTTAGTTGTATGCATATACTGTAATCTATAAATGACAAAAACATTCCCATGAAATAAATATTTAAAAATTAAAAGTATTTAGTAATTTTAAAAAGAAAGAAGATTGTTTTTAAATTCAAATTATTGTTTTAAAATTTTAATTTGTTTCTTTAGATTCAATTATCAACAGTAACTAAACATGACATAAGTGCAAAATTCTATTTTAAAGTTTTCTAAACAGAAACTTATACAAGAACAATTTAATTTAAGTCTTACTTTTGCCTATAAATTGCCTTAAAATACTGATAAAATTTTCTCTTTCTTTTTATTTATAGTTTCTTATTTTACGATTGATTTTCATAATTGGAGAACGTATCATAGCATTAATATCAGAATCTTTCGATCCTACTTTACCCTTAACTTTAATCTTAGCTTTTAGGAGATATTATTTTAAATCATTTCTATTTATTATTTCAAATGACCACAGTATTGTTTCACTTTTGAAAGTTAAAAATGGATATGAGTTATATACACACAAAATATTCATTATTTCACAATAAAAGATTATATTATTTTTGATTCAGTCGTTTTTTTATAGTATTGGAAAAAGATAAAATTAAAACAATATATTTAATTCCTTGTTAAATACTACTTTCAATATAATGACAAATTTCTTCATTGCATCTTTGTCAATGGAAAAATATTTAATGTTTGATATTTATAATTTTATTGATCTTAGACATCTTACAGCTTTTAGCCCAAGCAAGTGACAACGAAGCCAAGATGTGATTTATGCCTTTAAGAATATGACTAAGTACTTGCATTATCAAATGCAACAATTCTTATTTGGTTACTTTTTTTTCCCTACTCATGCAGGTGATTCCTAAATGGGCAAATTTTTACCTACTTGTTGTACAGGTCTCTAGTCTGCAAGTATGTTATCAACGAAAACAGCATGTTGATCTTTTCACCCTTTTATCTGGTTCATTTTCAAAGTCCCGTTAAAACAGGAAAATAAATTTCCCGTGAAGTCAAATTAAAGTAATATAAAATGTGTTAGTGCACATTTCTAATATATTCATTTTTTTTTCCTTCTATATCGCTTATAGAGTCATTATAAAAGTCAAGCTATCAAATCAAATCTTTCTATTTTAGGTCCCTTAACTTTCAGAAATTTTTATAAGAATGCAACCAAACTGGGTTAAGGTAGAGGATACTTCGAAGGTCAGATATACAAAGGTATTTTTAATCTATTTGGAAAGGTTTAAGTTTCAAGGACTTTTTTGCTTCTAAGGGTTCAAGAATTTTGCTTTTGCTTCTTGCTTGTCTTTGAAAAATATAGAGTAGAATTAGTTTTCTACAAAATTATTTACTTATGTACAAAAAAAAGTACTTTATAAAATGTTCTACTTATTCTCTTCTTAATTTGTGTTTCCTAATTTCGAACAAAATGTTTCTTAGACACTAATGTCCTTTGGTGAAATATGCCAATATATAAGAAGAAAAAAAGAAATCTTTGCTTTCGTTTGTATCGTATTTGATCAAAAAAAAAAAATTCCCCTTTTTAATAAGATTTTTTAAAAATTAGTATTGTCAGGGGGAAAAAATTTCATTTGATTGAAATTTTTTATAATTCTAATCTTTAAACAGCAGCTTTCGCAAAAGCTCGTTCTATACCCCGAACGACTTTATACAACATTTTAAATTGACATGCTGTTTTCAACAATTTTCTAGAATTTGAAGATGTTCACTTATCTGAATTTGCATAAGGCCTGCGGAATCGTGGTAGTGAAATATCAAATGAAAATCTCTGTTCAAAAATTGAGGAAGATAACGCTACTAACAATGAATAATTATAGTGATAACAGTATCTAATGTACTAAATCGGGAATGCGTAGGAAGCAACGATAAGGATGACAGTGAATGTGAAAAGGGAAATTAATAAAGTCAACAGATGCGATGTATTTTGCCGGCTTGTATTACTTTACAATCAAATAGTATGATCCTGTTATGATAAATATTAACGTTAATCACGAATTCAACAATCGATATATTGAATGCAACTTATGTTTTCTTATCCTGCCATCAGCAAAAAATATTCCATTCCTTGTCTCTCGCATTTATTGGGTGCTGCAAAACACAGATATTTTCAATATATATATAGTTTGGGAAAATAATAGGGAAAATTAACGTTTGAAGATAATTAAAAAGTAAATGTTTAAAAATGAAAATTACACTTTTTCACACACACTCATACGTATAATGGCACAGGCGAGCAACCAGGGGTGTGGTTGACAGGCTTGAACCGTTTTCTTAAGCCCATAAGTGAAGTGTGTGCCCGTGTTGTGTTCATACTTATGGACACTTCCTACCAATTTTTAAATTAAATATTTAGTATTTAAATGAATCAGTATTTTTCTTATCAATGCCAATTTTATTAGAGCGTCTGAATTTACCTATTGACCCGGTATTTTCCTGGTTTAGTGTTAGTAAATATTCATCGAAATATTGAAGTTGACTTAATTGAAGTTGAAGTAAATAGAAGTTGGCGTAAGTTGAAGTTGACTAAACTTTTAGCCTAAGGGCCACAATGACTATTACACTAATTCCCAAGGGCCGAGACCTGACTAGTTAATCATACCAACGCACCGTAGTTTTCAATTATGTATTAATGTTTTCAATTATGTATTAACGTTTCAATTATGCATTAAATATTATCGTTTTGGAATTAGCCGGCGAGTGATATATGTAAGGTAAGGAGATGGATCGTGGATCGTTTTTTCCGCTTTCGGAACTACTAATCTGTGCGAAAAAATTGTTCTCCAAAATGAAATATATACAGATCCAAGTTATCTGATAAGCATTTGAAAGTTCTTGTTTATTTTCAAAGTAATTGAAAAACTAATTTAGGTAACTAATTGAAAAATAAAAAAAAGAAAGCTATTGAAAAATGAAAAAAAAAAAAAAAAAAACATTCATCTATTATACAATTTGTAAACTTTTTTTACTTTCAAAATTGAATTTTGTGATTATTATAGTCTTGTTTATTTTTATTTAATTCGCATTTTTAATAATGATATATAGTATTTTTTTTTTATAAAAAAATCAACTTTATTCTTAATTAATATGTGTATTGAAGCTCTCAATGATAAACGTCATTGGTTATCGGCGGTATTTAAAATCTGATGAAATACTAGATCTTAAATAATGATTCTTTTAGAAACTACAATTAACGCATAATTGCATACTTTTGAAAAATTAATAGTAAGTTATGAAAAATAATCATTAAATATATATAGTTTGACCACCGATTGCGAGGAAAGGTAAACATCCGTTTTAAAAGCGGAAACGGATGAATCGATTACTTGTTAGGGTGCCAGCTATTAGGAGTGTCAGTCAGAGCTTAGCAGTTTTGAAAGAAAAAATATAATAATTAGCATGAAATTTATTTTTTGTAATTTTTCTTCCGATATTATGTATTGTAAATTTTAATAATTTTTCTTGTAATTAAAACTCATTTGAAGTTAATTTTCTCCCTACTCTACTACTATGTTTGAATCCGTCCAACTTGGCAGCTTGCTAATTTTCTACACGATCGGTGGTCGAACTATATTTCTCGCGTTTATAATCATTTATTAGTTTTAATCTTTGCTGATTCTAAATATTTATTAATTTATGCAATTTTGTTATACTATTTACTATGCTTAGTCTCAGCCAACACATAGGATTAATTTATAATAAGCTGGGAATTTATTTTTATATTGCGAATAACTATTTGGTGACGGACAATTCGTTACCTCTTTTTATTAGAATAACTATCAAAGCACGCAATAAAGAAAAATATAAAAATTAGGAAAAATGATTTGCTCTTTTTGTATAATGCACATTAAGGAAAAGATAAAATAAAATAATATTTTTGGCATATCCAATTTAAAGAAGAATTAAAAAAAAAAATACTAATTTTTTTGTTTCATAGGAAAGGCAGAAAATTATAATATCTTCTTCGCAAAATTGTTGTAATTGCTTTCTCCTAATTATTTCATTTTTTGGGACTTTGGTGGGCTTGTATTCCGCTTCAGAAGGTGAGGAAATAGCCTTCCGAGAAAACGTTTGTTTAACTGCCTCGCATGTACATACTGTATGGACGAAAATCCGGAAAATTCCCAGAAGGTAGCTTGACTATTGACGCGAGACAGTTTACACATATAGTCTGGTTGACACAATCACAATCGAGTATTTTATGTAACAGCAGTGACTACAGTGGACGCCACCTGCGAATTTTAAACTGATCCCTCTTGCATGCTAGTTGCTCATTTTAAAACTGATCCATAGGTTATGCCTCCTTATTGATTGTAGTAGGCTTTTAAAATAAAAAATATGATGTTTTAGTAATAACAAAAAACATATATTTTTAATTACTCTAGTGATTTTATTCTTGAATGTTTCTTTTGCTAAACATTAATTTTTTTTATGTTTCTTGATTTTTACATTTAAATGTTTTTCTTTCCAACATTGCAAAAGTAATTAAAAATGTGTTTTTAAAATTTGTTAGGCCATGATAGACAATGATATTAACTTTCTGTTTAGTTTTTGTTTACGGCTTAAAGGTTGCCTACACCTTGATTCACCGAAATATTGACGTACGCCTTCCTCAACAAGCGCTATTTTAACTTAAGCCATAAAAATAATAGAATGGTAAAAAAATTTCAAATTTGAACATGGCTGTGTGAGTGTTTTGAAACACTGGGACAATCATAAACGAGGATAATTTAATATCAGCATGGTCAAACATGGTCTGTTGTACTTATTTGAACAAAGTGTTTCCTCCGGATGTTCTAGAATTTGTTCATCATCTCATTTCAACAAAACATAAAATGATGCAGATCTATTTATTAAAGAATAATCGTGAAACTTTTATTACTATGTCAATAAAAAAAAATCTTTGATAAATAAGTTAAAAACATCCTTAGGATCAATATAAATCTAATTCTATAGTTCATGAATATAGGTAAATACCAACAAGTATATACTCAACAGAAATCTCTCGAGTCAAAAAAAAAAATTAAAACAAGTTTTGTGCTTCATATTACAAAAATCAAATGAAATATTTAAATCATCGTTAAATCAATAAATGTTAGCAAAAAATGGAATTCTCAATTTTAATTTTTAATATTATTCAAATGTAAATTAAAAAAAAAATAACGTATAATTCCTATGTGCTAATTTTAATTCTTGAATAACTTCAGCAAATCAATGTAGTTCTTGGATTCTACAAATCTATGCGTGATCTGTGTGTTATCTAGTAGATTAAATAATAATAAACATCAATTCTAATAAAACAATTTTATTACAAAGAGAGAACATTTGTTGGCATATAAATGTAAACACTCCATAACAAAGTTTTAAGACATTTAAAAAAACCGCAATATATAAAACAAATTACAAATTTGAATTCATTTTGGTATATAATCAAATTGTAAATTAATTTCAAATCCCCAGATTAATTTTTAAAACATTTAATCATTTCAGGATTTTGAAGATTTTTAATCCTTTAATATTAAATTAAAAGTTTTTATATATATTCTTGTGAAAAATTTGCAGAAATTATTGAAAAATATGTTTTATATTTATTATTTATGGAACACAAGAAAAAACGAAAATTGCTGTAGCAATCAATGATTGATCACAGTTTCTGACAAATATCTATTATGATTCATTCTCGATATTCCTGTTAGTAATTTACATCTAAATTAAAAAAAAAGAGGTGACTTTTCAATTATGAAATAAATATTTATTTTCTGGGATAATTCGTTAATTTTGAATGATTTCTTTGAAATTTGAGATAAAATCGATTCAAATTTCTCTCTTTGTTCTTAACTTGAAGCTTGATGTCTACGATGTAGGCTACAAAGAATCCATAAAACAATATGTTTTGAATATTTAATAAAATACGTATTTCGCATTCAAGTCAAAACCAAAAGCTTCATATACAGAAGTATATAACAATTATAAAGCCCTACATTTTTTTTTCTTGAAAAATAAAAGAAATTCACATTCTTTTCAAGAATTCACATTTGAATAACAAATGCATGATAGATATGAATCTCTTGGAAAAAATGTTTTTATCTTTATATTCAGTGAAAAAACATTCTCCACTTCAAAAATATGAAAGTTATTCAACAATATACACAGAACAATATATTTCAAATAGGTAACTTAGTTACTGAACCAAAACTGATGGTGGCTTCACTGGTTTAATGGAAGCAGGTCTGAATTGGCTCGGAATGTCTGCATTCCAAGCTCTGGGCGAAGTGTTGAAATCCCTGAAGCTCTTACTTCTTCTAAGGGGGGAGGTCACGTCCAGGGATCTTCTGTAAGGAATAGGAGAGTCCACTGCTTTGGAGATTGGTTCTTGTGTAGGTTTAGATTGAGATTCCAGGAAGGACGCTGAAAGGAATGCAGGAAAAGAAAATATCAAATCCTGCTGTTCATCTCTTTGTAATGTTTTAAACATTAGAAGTTAAGAACATTGAGCATATGACGAGAAAAAAGAAAGAAAATAATTCGTCACTGTAAACACTACCGGGTTCTTGAATTTCACAATGGTGGTTCTAAATAAATTAACTCTCTAAAATTATTGACTATTTTATTACACTTTGACTAGGAATATTGAAACTTTGTACAATATTTACAAACTAATGGTAATGCCACAAAATTTAATTTCTCTCAATAGACCTCTCACTCTTTACATTGCATCTCTCACTCGCTATTCAAGAACACTCTCGGACCCACACTTCTTTCGCACAATTAACTTGGCGTCGCAGCGCCCTCTAACAGCATTATTTCCTCTTTTTTTCCACAGAGCAATAACTTGAGTAATAAGAAGCAATAACTTGAGGTTCCAATGTTTTGAATACTAGAATCTCAAGTTATTTCTTCGAGAGTTAGCGTTCACAGTGAACCTTTTATAAAAAGTAATAGCAAAATAAAGACGAAAATGTTTTTCTTTTATACAATTTTTGGATATTTAATCAATTCAAATGTCTAATATTTGGATAATTGAAACCAATGCTGATTCTATCTCAATTTTCGGAAAGTGTAGAATTTATCTAATTTTAAATCAATAGTCTTATAAACTATTGATGTAAATTCAGATGTGTTTAATGTTGTTTTTGTCGTATCCCCCTGAAGAGTACAAGAAAATAAAATATCGTGATGCTCCTGAATAACATTGGCCATGTTGATTGCCAGCTCGTAATATAAATCCTCATCCGAGGTATGGTCCAGATAATGTATGATGGCTGCAACAGCTGGACAATCAAAAACATGATAAGAGTAAGCTCGTCATTAGGGCAGATTCCATATTTTTGGTATTTTTAACGCCATCAGCAGAAATTTTCATATTTTTGTGGTACTTCATCCTTAAACTTGAGAGAGCAGTAACTATTTTTCTGTCGGCATTTAGCTCTGTAATTAGGTATTTAGTTTCGATCTTATAAGGAATTATAATTTTAGATTTTACCAAGGCATTTGAATCTGAAGGGAAGTAATGGCGATAGATTCAATACATAAATATAATAATTTACTGTTATATTAATAATATTCTATTATTTACATAGTTTAGAAAGTTTTAACAGATACAAATATTTCAGTCTATAAACAGCTTCTTTAGGAGTATAGCCTTAATTAATAGTTTCGAGTAATTAATTTAATAATTAATTAATTAAATTCAGTAATTTAGAGTAATTAATTATTAATTAATAGTTTAGAGTAATAATTTAATAGTAATTATAGTTTAGTAAAATAGCCTTAAATAAATAGTTTATATTTGTACAAAATCCTCCAATCGTTATAATGCTTATTTTAAAAATACGGTCTGGAAAACTACTTAGAATAATCGGGCTTAATTTGTACATTATAAAGACTTGGTTATAATTTGATAAATTTTATAACTATATAGGTATATAGTATAGTTATTTCATAAAGATAAATATTAATCTTACGCAGTGAATAGTTTTAATTCAATTATCACTGATACAGATATTAATTTCTCCAAAGGAAATTTTTTTTTCAATGCAATTGTCTTTTGTTAAGAATGTAATATATTGTTATTTTAAAAGTTTTATGACTCTAATCTCTATAAGATATATTGTCAAAAAATAAAGAAATTCTATGTTCAATAAGAAATACTACAGAGATTCAATGTTCTTTTAAATGTTATAAAAAAGGCTTTTAAAAGTCAACAAAACATCAATTCTTTAGGGTGAAAAGAATACTCTCATATAGAACTAGAAAAGGAAAACTATCCTCATCATAAAATCGTTGTAGTGTTTTATTCACTTATCGAAATAAAAGATGGTTGTATGTATAAATACAAAAAGCATCTTTACCAAATAATATTTTGGTAGATGTAGTTTAAGATGAAGCAGGGTTTTTACTTAATTATAATTGTAAACATAAAAAAAATTAAATTAAATTGAAATTTATCGTTGGAAATGCATTATTAATATGGTTCTAAATTAAAATGCATTTATATTGGAAGCAAAATAAAAAAAAACAAGGGGAGATAATAACTTTTGATTTCTGTATTATCAATTCTAATATTTAAAATTTTTTTTTAATAATTCTTGTTTAAATATCTTTGCATTCAAACTATTGATTTAAGTGATGTAAAACATACAAATGACTTAATCTTTTTGCATACATATATAAAGTTTTTTTTTCCCCTATTCACTCACTTGTTGTTCCCGTCCAACCTTTAGGAATACTGTATTTGAAAGAATCTGATGTCCACGAGAAAGGTCTACTTTGAGCAGAAGACAGACTCACACTGTCCACCACACTGTCGACTCTGTCCAGGGAGTGAATGATAGGTACATGGGGAACAGCATTCGGGTAGGTCATGACTTTAGCTTCTGCTGCTCGAATCACTGATTCAGCCACACTCTGAGAATTGATATCTGAGAGGGCCTTTACCCTAGGATGAATCAGGGGTTCTGTTGGCGGTTCGGGAGAAGGATAGCTGATGTGGTATCGCTCTTGTAGCAAGTTTCTGACCTGTATGAAAAACACAATTTGTTTGTTCATTTAAGGTAAAAATCATTTTTTAATAAATTTATTTATTGCATGGTACAGTATAGAGTCCCGATTATGGATCAAACTCACTGGAATAAGCAAAAAACACTGATAAACTGGATTTACATAAATCGTCACTAAATAAGGAGATGAAATATAACTTTAGACACAATATATTATTTTTATGGTACTACATGTATTTACAAACCTTAGGATGTACACTTCCAATACTTTCATAAAAATGGGAAATAAAACTGTTCATTTGAAATGTCTTTTATGTTTTTTATATGTGGAATGATAAAAGTTTTCTTGTTGAAATATTATGCCATTGCATAAGTGTCATCATAATTGCAGGTGTCTCCCCATCTTGCTTCTTAATGTATTCAATAGCTTTTTCAATCAGACTTAGATTTTCGGAATGCGTCATTTTCTTCTAATGTCCTTTCTTGCGTCATTTTCTTGCTGTTCATCTGCGTTATTTCTTTTTAGCAAGGCTTTTATAAGCAGGAAACGAGAAGTAATTGAAAATACAGTATAATTGGAATTAAACGAGTTAATATGGACCAAGCTTACCTGAGGTAAACAAAAAACTCGGACAAGCCGGATTTACATTTTTTACTAGAATGCATGTTGCCCTTCTCATGAATGGTGTAAAAGTCTCAAATAAAAAGTAAATCAAGTGAACATCCAATAATATTTAATGAGGCATACAATATTTCTACAATTAAATACCATTCGATGTTTAACTAAGATCATTACACTCTAAAATATTTTTATAAAGCCATCTGTCCAAAACCAAAAAAGAATATCTACTTTTTTCTCCAGGAAAAAAAAGCGATGGTTACGCTAGCCATCTCTACAATGGGAAACATAAGAGATAATTCCATTGTTACCATTCCCCTTTCAAACGAGCATGCGCTGCTTCAAATTAATTTTTTAAATATTAGAATTTTGTACCTAGGCTAAAAATATTCTCTTCGGATATCGTGTTCAAGACAGCTCCTTAACTATAAAGCATGCAATCAGGCTTTTCTGATATCTTTAATAAAGACTAGACATTCTTGGTGCATCGCAAGGTTTTGCGTATCCGCCATAATTTGTCTGATATAAAAGTCTCCAAAGCAACTTCTCAAAAAAGAAAAAATTCACTTTTATAAATTATAACACCATTTTTTTTCTATGAAATGCTATGTGTTGTATTTATTTTGTTTATGACTTCTTACATTTTTTTCAGATTTGTCTCATTGCACTCCTTAAGTAACAAAATAAATAAATAAATAAAATTGTCTTTAAAAGTCTATAAAATTATATAAAATAAATGTCTTTACAAAGATTAAAACTGTTTTTTGTAGTTTTCATTCTCGTGTCAAATTAAAAAGAACCGTTTCACGCGTCACTAATCCTCTTGACCAGCTTAATTTTGACAATTCTTAGTTCTATTTAATTGTGATCTAACGACACATGTCAGGGTTTTCTTCTTTTAAACTTAAGTGGATAAAGTTTTCATTCGATATCGGGTACGGGATGTGTTCTTCTGGACAAATAATATTATTTTCATAAAATAATAATGCAGGATGGTTCAAAATAATTTTCAGGTTTTTTATTTCTTTTTTATGCAATTTAGGAAATAAAAAAATTGTGCTTTCAGATATCGAGCTTTACAACTTTTATTAGAAATCATTTGTTTAATGTAATTTTATATGTCGTCAATTTGTGTTTAAAACTCTTTGAACATTTGTTATGTTCAGAAAAAAAATGCTTAATTTTTTATACAATTATGGTAGAAACTGATTATTTTAATTATAATATATTATAATTCAAAAGTTTGGAGTAACGAAAAAAGTAGGAAGGAAAGATATATTTGTCAGAAAAATGAAAAGTTTACAGATTAATATTCACCAAGGTATGGGTTTTTGTAAAATATCAAGAAAGAAAATAGTTAAAAATTTTGACAAAAGAGTGCGCTGCTTTCATTTTACAATTACGATTAGTTGATATAAATGTAAAAAAAAATATACATCTACAGATTTGCTGAGAACCTTATTATTTCATGATATATAGTTGCAAATGTTCGATGTGTGACTACCATATTCCAATGATATCGTGTAGTATTACGCCTTATATAATAGGGACGAATCAAGGCAATGATTGTCTTTCCCTGCTATACAGTGTCTTTCAACACTGATTGGGATTGAAGATTTCCTCAATAGACACATGATAATACATGGTCTAATAACCAGAAATCATAGTAGGTGAGATCTGATGATATGGGAGACAACTTATGTGCACTCTTTCGATGCCGAATGTTGTTTATAAGCAACCAATGCATGTTTATTTAGAACGATATTTAAATTCTCACTTTAAGAAAAGTTTTCTTTTGGAATCACAACGACAGCATTAATCTTTATTATCTTCGCATAATAAAAAATATGTCTGTAGTACTATATGTTGTTTTTTATGTCTTACCTTAATCTTGTTCTAAGTGAAAAATATGTACACTTCACTATGTAGTCAAAGCGAAGATAATTGTTGAGAATTTGCTATGTTGGTATTTAAATAAAATAATTACTCTTACAAAATCAGATACCACAGTGAATTTAAATCTGTGATTAATGTGACACCCAACCCAGAGATTTTTTATAGCACTTTATATTGAGCACTTTACTTTTGAGTCACGCTGTTTACATGGGAATTTTTTTTAATCCTTTTTGAAACGCTTTATATTGGTTTGTAAACTTAGAAAACATAGAAACACAATGATTGGTATCATTTGAAATTATCTGACCTTTTCTTCGTCTACTATCCATTCACAGCTCTTCTTTTTCCTCTTTGCGAAAAGCTGAGCACCTTTTCCTGTGGGAGAATTTAGATCTTTGACGATATCGTGACAGATGTCAGGACTGACAGCATTGTGCTCTACAATGTCCACACCTTCTCTCAACAGTGTTTTCATGTCCACAATCTGACGAGGTGCCAGAATCAGTTTGAGCTTTGGCAGTTCTTTGCTTGGCCTAACATAAGGCATTTTGGTGGGATCCTTGTTGCCTTCTTGATTCTCTTCATCATTATTGACATTAGCTGCAAGGAAAAAATAGTGAAATTATGTAATAATTATCCTGCTTTACGCAAATAATTATATCAAGCATTTTAGAAACAATAATGTATTATTTTTATTCTGTCGTTTAATTTAATACAAAAAAATTAGTTTTTTTTTAGTTGTTGTACATCGATGAGTTTCGACGTAAATGTTATGTTCGAACAACAACTATAGACTTCGATGTTCCGGGTATATGCTATAAATAGTTTATAGATGGACGATGAAAAGACATTGATTTATAGAACGACTTGCAGCCTGATGGCCAAATGGCTAGCGCTCTGGCCTTTGGTGCCCCAGGTTACAGATTCGACTGGCGGTTGCATGGATGTTTGTTAGTGGTTCGGAATCTACGTTAAGCTATAGGTCCCGGCCTTATTAGCCTAAAATATGTACAAAATGACCATAGAGCGACAAACCAAACCAATCTAGAACGACGTAAGTACACTTACCTCCTATCTGTGTGTAAATTTTGAAAGAGAGAAAATTTTTACCAGAAAGCCTAACAGTCGATGCCAGATACTTAAACTCTTTTTCATTCTTAAAAACAGTGACTGCAGTGGATTCCACCAGCAAATTCGAATTTGAGCTCTCGTACGCTATTACGTAAGTTACTACTGGACAACGAGGGGAGAAATATTAAGTTTACTAATTATATTTTAATGTTATTTATAACTGAATGTCCTTTACTAATCACTTATAACATGAACTCATTTTATATTTATGCTACTGTTATACAATTTATTAATGTTTCTAACTCAAAAGACGCATAGAAATTTTTCTTATGTTCTGGCAAAGCAGAGACAGTTAATCATTATGTCATAAGCAAGGGCTGCACCGCTGTTACTCATTTAGCACTACACAGTGGGCACATGTAGCTTGAAGATATATTACGGATGTGAGTAACACTACCTCCACAACACTCTACGATCCTATTAGACCGGGAACTACTGTTTAAAGTGGATTTCGAATCACTACAAACATCCATGACACCTCTGGGACTCGACCCCTATGGTATCGAGTGACAGAGCGTTAGCCACTCAGTCATCAGGCCCTGGAATTTTTCTTATTGCAAGTAGCTTGTTATATATACCTAACGTAAATCATAATCTAGGCAATTATATAGCAGTTTAAATACATTAATATTTATTTTTTTTATCTAACAGTTTTTCCCAATATAATTTTATTAGAAACCATAATGTAAATTATTAACTATAATACTTTAAAACTTTTCAACTAAAAGCCACTCATAAATAATAGAGAAACTACATGTATCTGTACACAGTTTTCATATTTATAGCAAGAGCCATTGAAAGCATTTGATTTTTATAGAACCTCTTAAAACTGATTTTTTTACCTCTTTTGATGCTTGATAAAATTAAGTTAGTCTTTTACCAACAATCTTCTTCCCTATTCACCATGATAAAACATGCATAAGGTTTTCTAAGGACATTTATAAGGAGATCTAATTAAAAATAAAACAACTTCGAAACATTTTTCCAACATCTAGATGGATTTAAGTACCCAAGAGTGATGCATAATAAAATTATTTATAAATCAATTATCTTTTCCTTTGTATTATGATAATAAGAATGTTTATATTATGAGGTTCTGAGAACACACGGGCTCGTGGATTTGGTTTTGTGTTGTTGTCGACCAAGTGGGATACGAAACAAACATATTGTGAGGCTCATGATTTGCATTAATTATTTTAAATTGTCTGAACATAAATTTTTCTGAAAGACCCTGCTATAAATTTTAATTTCTGTTAAGTCTTACAAATTTACATTTAAATATAAATATAAATTTATAATAAAGATCGTTTTATAAGTTGGTTGCAAAAATAACTTGGGGTCTAGTAAATAACTGTGTTCCACTTGTGATTCAGTGGTAATACACTCAAACTAATACATAAAAGGATGAATATTCGATTCCATTTGGTAGTTTAACAATCACTGCTTTCAGAAACAATGAAACTTGAATAGTTATTGTGTCAGTAAATGCGAATAATCGACGGTCTGTTTGTAGTGAATTTTTCCAGGTTTTTTCCCTTAAAACATTTTAAAAGGCGGTAATCATCTCAATTTACTTGAAAGGCAATTAGTCTTTCCTTTCTCCAGTTCTTTGTGCTAAGTTTATTCTATACGGTATCCGAGATTCAAAATGTACAAAAATTAATTTAAAAAAAAAAATCGAAATGCGCTTGCGAATTTATTTTTATTATCTGTGATATCCGTTCTTTATGCTCTTTTTACTGTATTGGCACTTTTTATTTTAGTTATTGCATATTTTTTAGTTATTATCACATTAACTGCTTTTCTTCTTCTGAAACTTCGTGAATACACATTCATCTTGGAAAAATATTTGTTTCACGCTAAAAACCCATTTTGTTTATATTTTATAAAAATATAGTAAAACTATTTAACAAAACAGATTCCATTAATAAAAAGGTTTCAAAATGGATTGAATTTTTTGGATTATTTTTGTTATTGCATATTTTTTAATTGTTTTATTAATTATTGATATATTATATTGGTTATTTTATTTATGTTGATATATAACATTGAATATTTTATTTATTATTTTTTTATTAATTATTATATTTTTAATTTTTTATCGTTATTAATTACATTAACCGCTTTTTTTTTCTTTTGAAACTTTGTGAATACGCATTCATCTTGAAAATATTTTTTTTTCATGCTAAAAACCCAATTTGCTTATATTTTATAAAAAAATATATTAAAACTATTGAACAAAATAGATTCTATTAATAAAAGGGATTCAAAATCTATTGAATTTTCAGTTTAGCTATTGCATATTTTTTAATAATTATTACATTATTTTTTTTTCTAAAAAAAAAACTTCGTGAATACGCATTCATCTAGAAAAATACTTGTTTCATGTTAAAACCCACTTTGTTTATATTTTATAAAAAAAAATATTGAAACTGTTTAAGAAAATCGATTCCATTAATGAAAGGGATTCAAAATGAGTTGAATTTTTATTTTAGTTAACGTATGTGTTTTAATTATTTTATTAGTTATTGATTATTTTACTTATATTTATATATTATATTGATTTATAATATATATATTATTATATTGATATATAATAGATATATTATTATATTTATTTATATATTGATTATTTTATTTATTATTTTTTAATTAATTATTATTCTTTTTAATTAGTGTTATTATTACATTAACCGCTTTTTTCTTCTGAAACTTCGTGAACACGCATTCATCTTGAAAAATATTTGTTTCACGCTAAAAACCCAATTTGTTTCTTATTTTATGGAACGAAATGAATATCTCTTTCTCTTGAAGACTACGACACACTTAAAATGTAGCTCAAATTCTTGATTGCGACATCTTTAAGAGTCGTTGTTTATGAACTAGTCTAGTCCATCAAAGTTGCAAGTGGCGTTGACAGAGTTCGAGAGTAAATAATCCTTTTTTTTTTTTTACCATCACCATCTGTTTTTCATGCATCGTACATAAGTACTGAAGTTCTTGTGTCTCTTAAAGTGTTAAGTGATATCTTACTTTTAAAAACTTCTAGAAGTAGGCAGAAATTATTTTTGTAAACCCTTAAAATATCGCACATTTTTCACCTATAAAAGGACTTTAAAATATAAAAGCAATTTGTTTAATAAGGAAAGTATTTTGAAAAGGATATTTCCCAATGTCAAGCATTCTCGTGCTTGGTCAATAACCTTTTTAAAGACGTACGCTTAACACCCAGCCATTTATTTATGGCTTGCCCACAGTAAAACAATCTCGCAATCCGGTTCAGTACTTGATAAATAACAGTAGACCGTTTCTTCTATTTCCGCAATAAAATTAAAGTAACTGTTAAAAACGTGTTCGGCTATCAAGTTTATTATTTAATGAAAATTCAGTTTATGACTGGCAACTGGCGTACCGATTACGGAGAACCAATGGGGATAGATTCCTTAACCTCCTCATCTTAATTCTTATATAAAATTACGATTTTAGTTGGCTGCTTAAATGTTAGCATGGGTACAAGATAATGTTTCTAAAATTAAATAAATGGTACTCAAAAAATTAAAAAAATACTAAAAATAAAATTAAAATTAGAGTGAAAAGAATTTAAGTTTAAATTCGGTATACAATTAGGGACCAAAAATAAACCTAACTGTGGTTACTAGTCGGCAGAAAAGAATTAAAGTGCACATCGTAGCTGAATAACGAAACGAACTGAACTTAGAATCGAACCTTCAAGTCAGAAATCCGTTTCTTTACCCTGCGCCAATTCGTCTTGTTTTAGATTTCCATTATATTCAATTCAAAAACACTCTTATACACATAACACTTATCACAACGAGTATTATAAAAAAAAATTTTTTGAAGTCAATTCCTACTTTTTTTTTCACTCTATTGCAGGAAGTCCTTTATAAATAATTTTCGTTCTTTTTTTTAAGTTTATCTTGCGCCATCTATTGGTAGATATATGCAAATTAAATCTAAAAAAACTAAAATTAATTAATTAAATTTAATTACTGAATTAATATTTGAAAAAACTGCATTAAAATCAGTGTCATCCACTACAAATTCAAAAAAATATATATATTTGAACTTGAGTGGATGAATAAAAAGTATTTTATGAACGATTGAAAATTTGAACAAGATATATATAGGGAGAGAGTGAGCTAATAGAAGGAATTGAAAAATAGTCACTATTTGGAGGAGCAGGGATTTGAACGGCGGACCCTTCTCATGCAAAGCGAACTCTCTACCCTTGAGCTACATCCCCATTCGGCTTATGACGAAATGTTTTGATTAGACAAGGACAATCACGGGACAAAAAAAAACAAATACATTTTTTGTTCGTTGTTATTGTTCTAAAATTCCGTTGACCTGTGGGTCATTTACCGTTTGAAACCCCAAAACTTTAATAGATTCTTTATTAACTAGGATACACACAGTAGGCTTGCTACATTTTGCCGGTATTTTGTTAGTACAATTCAGAACAAACATACCCATAAGTGGCGACTCGTAGGGTTCGTAGCATCTCTTCGAATTTTACAGAAGGAATATCCGATCTTTGCTTTTATCATGCCAGAGTGAGGTCACGAGCGAGCATTTAATTTAATGTAAAGTATAATATATTGTCAAAGTAATGCATATTGAAAATGTTGTTTTATGCAAATAATCTTCAACGTTAAAGAAAGAGCTTTGACCACATAGAGTATTTAAATAAAATATTCAGTTTGTATGGTTATTAGCTCAAACATTAATATATTGTAATAAATAATTGATAAAAAACCTGAATAAGGGGCCTGATGGCCGAAGGGCTAGCGCTCTGGCGTCCGGTACCACAGGTATCGGGTTCAAATCTCGGCTTTGCCCATGGGTGTTGTAGTGGTTCTGAATCCACTTTAAACAGTAGGTCCCAGTCCTAATAGGATCGTAGAGCGCTGCGGGGGCATTGTTACTCCGTGGCTTACCATCAAGTGCACGCGCCCCTGGGTAATGCAAAGTGAGTAACATCGGTGCAGCTTTATGGCGAAAGATCACGGTCTATTTGCCAGCTGCATTAGAAGAAAATAAAAAAATAAAACCTGAATAGTGTGTGTTGTGACTAATTATCAGTGTCGTGCAGTGCGGGATGGACATCCCATGAGTGATTTATTCATGTATGGAGGAAAGGGGGCAGATTCTTTTGGGATGGAGCACCCGTAGGTAGAGGTCTGACTTGGCTCCGTGACGCTCATATGTGTTGAAGGTGTATATACGCGCTGTTATGAAAATGTATTATCATTAGAAATGTCGAATTATTTCTATTTTTTATGCAATAGGGATTTAGTGTACCATAGCTATTATATTAGTATTAAATTGTCAAATTTATAATTTCGTAAAAAATACTAAAATTTTATTAAATAAATCAGGGATGGGAAATTTAATAAAATCGATGATAAATACAATTTTAATTCTGAGTAAAATAGACAAAAATTTATTTTTAATATTAACCAACATAAAAAGCGTCATTTTCACGAATTAGGTGTCGAAAATTAAATAAAGGTACTTAGGATATTTTCTAATAATATTGTTCTCCCTATCCTGCAAAAAAGTGAAAGAATGCTACTTGCTTAAACTTCAACTGAAAATTCAATCGGCTTGAAGTTTGTCCAACTTTTTGGCTTATTTTAAAGACAGATGATTTGTTTCTACAATAGTAACTGTAAAAGTATTACAAACCCCAGCTATACTCATCCACAGTGAAATGTTACAGCTTTCTCTCAAGACAAAGACATCGAAGTACTATCAGTAGTGACAGCAAACGTTACCAAGTTAACGTATTCTATTTTTGGCTTTGACATTAGTATTTTTTAAAGAATTTATTCAGTCGTTATTTGAGTAAGAGTTTACTACCTTCCCTTGCACAACCTATTCTTTAAATATGCATAAAATGTGAACAAATCAACTTCTTCAATCAGTCATATGAAATTCGGTTTTCCGTAATAAAAAATTTTTACAAATTTAGAATTTTGTTTATAAAATCTGAATAACGTCTCATTTTTAAAAATTTCTGTAGTCAATAAAATTAAAAATTCTGATTTATTATCTTTGAAATTAGTTAGAAGCTAAATAAGATGTATAGTTTTAATTACTTTAAAAGGGGCCCAATGGCTGTGTATCTTGATGTAAATAATACTAAAGCAATTGAAATCATTTAAAATGTATGGTTTTAATTACTTTTAAAAGGGGCCTAATAGCTGTGTATCTTGATAATACTAAATCAATTGAAATCATTTAAAATGTATGGTTTTAATTACTTTAAAAGTCTAATAGCTGTGTATCTTGATGTAAATAATACTAAAACAACTGAAATCATGGTAACTACTTCGTTTAATTGGATTCATAAAGGAGTTTAATTATTTTAATGATTACTATTTCTTAATGGGAAATAAAAATTACGTCTTTTAATAGTTTAAGTCATAATGTCTTTAGTAGTTCTCTTTTGTCCTTACCACATGTAAAAGCAAACTATTTCACTTTTAGACTGAAAAGGTTTGCACAAATATTTGTACTAATTGACCGTAAAGGAACAAAAAAAAGTAATTTTAAAAGAATGTATCCATAGATCTCGGGTATTATTTTTACTCTATAGTAAATAAGTGGCACGAAGTAAATAAATAATTCCATCCATAGATCTCAGGTGTATTTTTACTGTATAGTAAATAAATGACACGAAGTAAATTGTAATAAAATCCTCTATAAATAATTCTATAAATAAGCAAGTAAATAAATAATTCTATAAATAAGTCTTGAGTATTATTTTTTGTATAGTAAATAAGTGACAGGAAGTAAATAAATAATTCTGCTTCTTCATTGGCGCAACAAATCCTTGGTGGGCCAAGGCCGTCTGCCTACTGGCAGATTTCAAAACATGAAATGTTTTCATTTTATGGGGTAGTGTTGCCAGCTACACGCTCAACGCTTTGCTGTCATATTAGACCGAGACCTACAATTTATTCCAGTGGATTCCGGACTATTACAAACATCCATGGCACCGCCGGAACTCGAAACCGAAACCTGTGGCACCGAGCCCCAGAGCACTAGTCACTCGCTAAATAATTACAGACTAAAGTTTCTGTTTTGTAATCTGCCAGTAATAATTTTAATTTATTAATTTCTCTAATGAGTTGCGGAACACAATTTCGTGACGAATTTTCCCTACAGACTATCAGTGAAACAGAGTTTATAAAAAAAATAATGAAAATAGTATCAGGACTATTTTGCTTTATTTCTGAGATTTTTTTAAAAGGCATTGCTTATCAATAATACTCGATAGAATACACACACAGCGATTTTTGGAATGTTTATTATCTTCCAATAAAAATAATTTATTTGGCGGGGTATGCAGCACCAAAAGTATTTACGTAACTCTGTCTCGCCGTATGAAATTGATCTGTTAATTAGGTCTGTTCTTAATTAACATTTGGCGCCTTACTGCGAAATGTTTGATATCTCATTTAGCTTTTTGATGCTGAAGATGAAGCAGTAAATATCGTGTGGTATATTGTGCAATAACGTGAAATAAATAATGAATTGAATAATTATATAAAATCTTACAACGGTTTTTTAATTACCCAGGCTTCCCTATTAAAAGCTAATACTTTATGTTTTTCTCGCAAAAACAAAGGAATTTATTACCCTAGTTTTTGCAAAAAAAGAGCGTTTGTGTGTTAGTCAGATTGTCATATTCGAGCTGCCATCCAGGATACTAGTATGTCGTATGATATTGCGAAGGAAAAACATTATGCCATAAGATATAAAAAATTGCGGTGCACTGATGAGAATTTGTTCATATTATACGTACACAAGAAAAATAATTATTTTTTCAATTTGTTGAATCAAAGTTTTTATGACCCTGAATGAAATTTTAACTGTTCTATAAAATAAAAACGTACAGAAAAATGTAATGCTTGGGCTTAAATACACATGCTACTTTTATGAGTATAACTGGGCATTTAACAGAGAAAATGTTCAAGGAAATTTATGCATATATTTAATTATCCATTTTTATAATTTAAATGGCATGGGTTTATTTAACAGTTATCGTATTTTTTACACACTTTGGGCTAATTAGAAGGGGACCTAGAGTTTAAGGTGGATCTGAACCGCTAACAAACATCGCCAGGATTCGAATCTGAAGACTGTAGTACCAACAGCCAGAGCGTTAACTACTTGGCAATCAGGCCGCTGTGAAAAGGCGGGAGACGGAGGGCTGTATAGAGTTTTAAATTTTTTCGGTATTTTTCAGTAATTATTATTGATTCTTACATTAGAAATTTTTTTCTTCTCTTATATGAGTGATTGTGATTTGCAGATTTGGTAAACAGTTTTTCAAACTAGTTTATTTCCTTTTGCTTGCACGTTACCAACATATATCTCACAAGAATACGTTAACTATAGTAATAAATTTGTATATGGAATTAAGCTTCAACAATTGTCCAATGAGTGGTTTTGGATTTGTGTTTCGTTGAAGGTGTGAATGAATAAAAATGTAAAACCTCCACCTCTCCCCTTCTTCTAGAAAGGAAAATGAAATACGATTATTGCTTTTATGTTTTTGAATATCATTATCATGCCGTTTGTTGTTTATCTTTAAAGTTAATTTACAATGTTTCTTTTATCATGCATCGTGTATACATATGCATTTTACTTTCCAATAACCTTGAAGATTAAATTATAAGTAACAACAAAGTATTCCAGTTTGAATGTACTTTTATAGTCATTTAAATGAAAAGATTTCTGTTTTGAATTAAACTATTGTATCGCAAAGTCCGTGGCAGATGAAAGATGAAGAGATGGATCTTATCTGGGCAATATATCATTTCAAAAATGAATAGAAATATGATTAGAAGATTAAAAATCAAATAGAAATAGAAGATTAAAAAAAAATCAAATATGATTAGAAAATTAAAAGTCAAATATGATTAGAAAATTAAAAGTCAAATATGATTAGAAAATTAAAAGTCAAATATGATTATAAAATTAAAAATCAATATGATTAGAAAATTAAAAGTCAAATATGATTATAAAATTAAAAGTCAAATATGATTATAAAATTAAAAATCAATATGATTATAAAATTTAAAATCTAAAATCAAAAATGATTAGAAGATTAAAAAATCAAATGTGGTTATAAGATTTGGAATCTAAAATCAAATATGATTAGAAGATTAAAAAATCAAATATGATTAGAAGATTAAAAAAAAATCAAATATGATTAGAATATTAAAAAATCAAATATAATTAGATGATTAAAAAAATCAAATATAATTAGATGATTAAAAAAATCAAATATAATTAGATGATTAAAAAAATCAAATATAATTAGATGATTAAAAAAAAATCAAATATAATTAGATGATTAAAAAAATCAAACATAATTAGATGATTAAAAAAATCAAATAGGATTAGGATATTAAAAAAATCTAATATGATTAGAAGATTAAAAAAAAATCAAATATGATTAGAAGATTAAAAATCAAATATAATCAGAAGATGAGATAATGTGAGAATCTAAAATCAAATATGATTATAAGATTTATAATTTAAAATCAAATATGATTATAAGATTTAGAATATTAAAAAAATCAAATATGATTAGAAGATTTAAAAAATCAAACATAATTAGAAGATTAAAAAAATCAAATATGTTTAGAAGATGAGAGAATATGAGAATCTAAAATCAAATATGATTATAAGATTTATAATTTAAAATCATATATGATTATAAGATTTAGAATTTAAAATTAAATATGATTAGAAGATTTGTAATTTCACTGCCTATTGCGGTTTAGCGAGTGTCTATTACATTCGTATTAAAAAAAAAAAAAAAAAACTCGACAATTCTCTTTAAAAAATGTGAGCAGCTCTGTGTGTTATCTAGGGTGAAGTTCAGGGTCAGCACTTAATCCATTCTTACATTCCAGATCTACTTCAACAATTCAATCCTATTTTTAAGATAGCGAACGCAAGCGTGGTTTCAGATGTACTTGACAGGCTTTTTTCCCCCTTGATCGTGCAGAAAATTCACTCCATTTCGATGGCCGCTGACTTTACATTGGCATCATTTGAGCGGCGACAGCAATTAAAATTGCCGCCATGTTGTTGTCTGCTGTAAAACAATTGGTACACGGCGATTGTTTGTTAGTGTCCTTAATTTTAAAAGGTTACCTTTTATAATCAGTATGACAACTGAATATTGGTGTTAAGGTGCAAAAATTATTCTTTTTTTTTTACATGGAATTCATAATTTTTGTTACTTGTTTTAAAAAAAAAAAAATGTTTTTTTCATATGAAAAGTTGTTGATTTTTACCTTCAAGTAAATTTAAGATAAAAAGTTTAGTTTTTTTAAAAGAAATGCGTAATTTGTATTTTTTGTTTTTAAGTCATTTGTAATGTAGAAAGGGTTTTTTTGTTTGTTAAGTAAGTATATATTAATTATATTATAAGTAAGTATATAGCTAAAAATACATTGTTTCAAAATCTTGAATATTATTGTTTATTATGCGATGACAATTATCGATTCAACTTCTTAATAATCTTCCCTTAATTTTTTTAAGTTCTAAATTTTTAAGTTTTTAAATAATAAAATTGAGATTTTCTATAAATAAATTAAAAAGTAATCAAATTAATTTTAAACGTTTTAATGTTGCTGGTTGAATACTAATAAAAACGGAAGGTTACAGTATTCGTCAATAGTTTTAATTAAAAAATTAAAAATATAGTTAATATTGTATAACAAAGGCTTAATTGATGGAGAAACAACTGATCACTGATTGAAGCTCATACAAGATGATTGGGAAGGATCTGCATCGATAGATTGATAGATTATTTTTTTTCAAAATACATATTTAAAAAAAAAATACATACATTAAAAAATTGAACTTAATTTTCAATTTGAATTTTTATTTGCATGAGATGCAATTATTATCGTTAATAAGTAATGCTTGTCAAATAAAATTTCAATTATTTTTTAATGTATTGCAAATATTTTTCTTGCCAACAATTAACTGGGTAAAGATTTGCTTAACTACATATAGTTAATAGAAAAAACATAAATTCCTTCGAACTTGATTTATACTAATAAAAACTTATTTAATCTCAACAGTTAGTAAAAATTAAATACGTATTAATAAATCATGCCAGCATAAAATTTTACATTAATAATTTTGTTTAATTATTAACCCGTTAACTCCCAGAAGCGTAAAAATAGACATATTTTTCTAAAATTTAGATATACAATTTATCGCTCAATAAAATAAGGCGTAACCGTTTATGAAAACTCAATAAGTCCCACTGCACTATTATAAGTAATGGAATATAAAATTGAAATGGAAATTCTATATATCAGTTAATTCATTTCAAATTTTTACATTGCATTATTTTTTTTTTCAAAATACATATTTTAAATAATAATACATTACAAATAAGGAGCATTGCACAAAAAATAAAAATTTAATTTCTAAAAAAAAATTACATGAACAAATTATAAATTAATTCAGTCTTTTTTACTCTTTGACCAACTCACTGATTGCATGGTTTATGCCAACTGCAATATTACGATAAATATTTAATAAAACTAAATCAGGAAAAACTCCGGCTCAATCCACAAATTCAGGCACAATAAAATTGAAAAACACCGATTTATTTAAATGATAAATTTTTAAAATAACAATTGGGCCTAAGTGGATAAGTTTGTACTCGTGAACACATTTAATTATTAGGCTTCGGGGGAGGTGGCTCTAGCCTGCCAGCCACACCCTTGGAAGCTGGAAGCGCCCGTGTAACAAGCTAACATCTAATTTGAAAATTTTGCCTATTTTTTATTTTCGGAGTTACAAAATATCCTTTTTCGCTGGTCATTAAAAAGGAAAAGGAAATCCAAATGCTGAAAAATACATACAAAAAAAAAGATTTAAAAAAATAATAATGCTTTTCTGGGCTTCTAAACTACTACGGTATTCATCAAATATCAGGTAAAGAAGATATTTTATACGAATACCCAGGTCGGTCTGGTGGCCAATTGGCTAGCGCTCTGGCCTTTGATACCATAGGCTTCAGATTTGAATCCTGGCGGTGGAATAGATGTTTGTTAGAGCTTCGAAATCCATCTTAAACTGTAAGTCCCGATCTAACTAGCCTAAAGTGTGTAAAAAATGACCGTAGAGCGAAAAACTAAAACATTTCACAAACAAGGACAGTAAATTTTTTTCACATTGGAATATAATCGTTAATAAATTCACTTAAAATTATAGTTTCGTCACTTTTAAAATCATTGTAGAAATCAAGTAGAAATCATTGCCGTATGTAATATTATTAAATTGTGATATTACAAGCTTGTAATATCAAATTTTTATATAATGCGTATGATGTTTGCCAGTATTTATAAGCAACAATTATGACTAAATTTTAATTTAAAAAATATATTTTCAGAAGTACGATACGAGATAATCATTTAACTCTTAATTTCTTAATTAGCATAATTATTTCTGATTAAATTATTTTGCCATTGAAAATCGAATAATTTTACAGCTTTTGTCCCAACACGTGCTTTTGGCATTCGACTTTGAAAATGAACTGCGTTGTACTTCTTTCTGAACAATTCCAGCCAACATTTTTTCACCTCTTCTCTCTACCTTAGTATTTTGCTGAGGCCTGAAATACCCTAAAGTTAAATTCTGGACCGAATCCAAGACCTGCATAGGTGTCAAGGAGGAAATATCTATTCTTTAGACTCAGTCTGTTATTTTGCAGAAAAAAGCAAAAAATTTCTTCCTTTCGTTTTCCACCAAGTTCTTGAAGGTGGTGAGCAAGGGAAACCTGGTTATTGTTTCTGTCAAGAACATTAAATATGTTTACGAAAGGGCTAATCACATGTTAAACTGCTGATGATAATATAAACCTTTTTTAAAATACTTTAGAGGAAAAACAATGTAAACAAAATGTATAAGCTAAACAATTTCTTGTTTTGCCAAGTATTGGTTAAACCAATTTTCATCAGCTTTTCTGTCTGCGCATTATCCATTGATTGTTTTCTTAAAAATAAATTACTTTTATTTTATGTATAGAATTAGAAATTAAGCAAGTAAAAATGAGCCTTAACGAGATAAAAAATATTTTTGCTTATTCAAAAACTTCTGTAACTAAGATACCTACAATTATTTTGAAAATCTTACAGTGATGCGAAATCTCAGGCTTTTGATAGCTATACAACAGCCTTATTGTTTACTCGGCAAAATTTATAAATAATTATAAGGAATAGGCGGCTAGCACTTTGGCTTTCAGTACCACAGCGTTCAAGTTCGAATCCTGTTGTTGTTACTTATCTCACTTAGTAAATAACTAATCTAGACCAAGCCCACGAACCCGTGTGGACATGGTTTAAGGGGAAGGAAGCAACTTCTATTGTGATGGAACACCCATAGGTAGAAGTCTGACTTTTGCTCCGTGACGCTCTACAGTCATATGAGACCGGGATCTACGGCTTAAAGAGGATTCCGAACCATTACAAATATCAAGGCACCGGCGGATATTTGTAATGGTTCGGAACCGCAACCGAATTTGAATGGTTCGAACTCGCAACCTATGGTACCAAGCGCGAGAGCGCTAGCCACATGACCATTCAGGCCCAGGTTCGAATCCTGGCGGTGGCATGGATGTTTGTCAGTGGTTCGGAATCCACGTTAAGCTGTAGGTTCCGATCTAGCTAGCCTAAGAGTGCAAAAAATTAGCGTAGAGTGACAAACCAAACGTTCACACGTTTACAAATGATTGAAATCATTGAATATTTTTCAAGATAATTTACCGTCATTAGCAGTACACAACGAATCAGGATGATTTTTAAATTCGAAATATATTTTTTAAATTATTTTGAATACCCATATATGTAGTTAAGAACATAACAACCGAATGCTTTAACAAATTACAAAAAAAAATGGTAGAATTTCTGCATGAACATATTCTTACAGGAATAAATGATTTTGTAAAAAAAATGCTACATCACAAAATTTTGAAAAATATCTAATTCTATTTATTAAAATGTTAAGTGATAGTTTTAAATGTTAAAGTGATAGTTTTATTTCGATCTACTATAGGTTCTCTGGAATGTTTCAAGTAATAAAATATATTTCAAACTGATAATATCAATTTCAAAAGATCTCTTATAATTATTATTTTTTACGACTACCTTTAATTTAAACAAGTAATATAAAAAAAAAATTTAAAAGTCAATTCCTACTTTTTTTTTTTTTCACTCTATTGCAGAAAGTCCTTTCATTTTTTTTAAGTTTATCTGGCACCATCTATTGGTAGATATATGCAACTTAAAAAAAAAAAAAAACTAAAATTAATTAATTAAATTTTGAATTAATATTTGAAAAACTGTATTAACATCCAGTGACATCCACTACAAGTTAAAAAAAAATGCATTTGTATGAAAAAAATGCAAAAAGTATTTATGAACGATTGAAAATTTAAACAAGATATATATAGGGAGAGTGTGAGCTAATGGAAGGAATTGAAAAAGAAAATATCATAGCATTATTCTGATCTGCTATAGATTCTCTAGAATGCTTCTAGTAGTTTCTGCGAAGTATCTGTTTATTTTAAACATCTCGGTTAGTGGAACGGAACCTAGGGGAAGAGCAACATTCTGCTTTCACAACATTATGTGTTGTGAAATGATTCCTTCTCTTCCCCATCGGAGATACGGGCGGCAGACTAAAGTTTCTTATTTCTGGAACCTTTTATAGCATCTCGACTCGTGACTCACTCTCGGTGCAAGCAGACTTATCCCTCGTGAGTTAACTCTCAATGCGTGTGCCCGTGGGAATTTAGGAAACACTCACGCGTACTATTTCATTGTTTGGTGTATTTTGGATTAAGATTATGTCGCCAAACAGTGAAATCGTAGGTGATTGAAACTCATTTGTTATTATTAGGAAAGCTTACTCAAGTGAACTCATGTAAATGTTATGTGTTTCGCGTTATCTTTACCAAATTTCCTAATTCAAAAGAAGTATCAAGTATCAAGTATAAAAACGGTAAAAGTTGTATATGAAAATAGTAATAAGTAAATAGTAGAAGTAATAAAAAAAAAAAATAATAGTAGAAAATACTAATATTACATACTAATATAATAATAGTAGAAATAATAATGAGTCAAAGAAGTACATGAAAATTTTAATATTTTTTTTTCTTTTTATTTGCTTATTCAACAAAAATTACTAAAAATTAAACATTTTTTGTATTTATAATACGAATAAGGGTACTATAGGATTCGAATCCCGGCGGTGTCAGGATGTTTGTAGCGATACGGACATGGATGTTTGTAGCGATAGGTTCTGTCTAATATAACTGTAGGGCGCAGCGTATATGACCGACAACCCTACCCTATTAAAAAGTATCATGTTTCGGAATCTGCCAGTAGGCAGACGGCCATTGAAGAAGAAGAATGCGAAAATGTTTTGTATTTGTAAATTATGAAACACAAATAATATCAAAATAAATATCGCACACTATTTAATCATTGATGAACATCATGTACTACTGTACTCAAAGTACCGTGATACTGTGAGTCTTTAGTACTGTACTGCATTACCACTATATCACGGACGTCAAAATTACCTCAAAGAGTGGAACCGATTTAAGTTTTCATCAATGATTTCTTAATTAATTTTTTTAATATTTTTTAAATTTTTAATATATTTCAAAACAAGATGATTGTTTACTTAATAAAAATTGTTTAATCTATTTTCATGAAATATCTTATACTATAGACTTAAATCAGTTTTAAATTTAGGATATATATGTTGTGAAATTTATGAGTTATCTGGGAAGATTGAAAAGGTTCTTCTTTTATTTTTAGTAAGATATTTATATTATGCAAGTTTTATTTGAACTCAATCATCAATGGTTTTCAAATAAATTTTTCTTTTGGAAAATAGCCTTTATTTGTCCGCTTTCTCTAAAATAAAGTGTTTAGGTGTTTCATTATTTTCTGTTGTTCTATAGCCACTAACGTTTGCTGTTCTATATATTCACTAGCCAATTGACCATCAGGCCGCAACATATAGGAGAGGATCATTCATAAATGATAGCTAAAAATGGTATCTTTCAACCAATTTAGCGAATCTTAGATTGTATCCATAATTTAAAAAATCAAACAAAATAAATGTAAAGATGTTTCATAATTTTAACGTGTGTATTTAATGTTGTATTTTGAATAGCTTTATTATCTTTACTTCAAAAAGTGATTGGATTTATGTTCTTGAAAATGTTTTTGAAAATATGTACTTACATTCGGCCACGATCCACTTTTCTGCTTTCTTGACTCTTTTGAAGAACATGTTGGCACCTTTCGATTTCTGGTTGCAGTCGTCGGACAGAGATTCGGCGATCTTGCGGCACAATTTGACTTGCTCTTCCACCGTCGGATAGATGCAGTTCGGTTCTTCGTAGAAGCTCGACGACGCGAACATTTCTCTGTTAAGAATTGGGGAAAAATATATTAAACCACAAGATACCAATTCTTTTGCTTACCTTAATTATATAAATAAAATTTTTAAAAATAATTTCTACAAAAAAACTAATACTGAAAATACATTGAAAGTGTTTTTTTTTTTATCCATACTCGTCTCCGACCTCTCGGTCATTAGTCAACGAGCAGCCCAATAAAGTAAAGAACGACAAAAACAATCACAAAACGTACTGACAGTAAAACAAAAAGGGATACAATTAATAACAGTAGGGCATATGATGAAGTGCTCTCCAGTCATGGATACTCCATAATCGCAAAGTGGGCAGATATCTATAGCTGCCAGTCCTACTCTGTACAGGTAACCCTGTAATATAAGTATATTGAAAATCTATACTGTAAGCAATTAAACCATCGAATTAAATAGTCTTTAAAAGATATTTTCAATAACTTAACTGAAATAAGTAGTTTGAAAAATAGTATTCAGATGTAAATATGTGGAAAAATTTCTATACACAATAAACTCCCAATCTTGAACAGATTTCTTGTTAATAAAGGGAAGTCAAAATACTGGAAATTGTGAACTTTTTGTGATTTTATGGAACCATTTATGTTTTTGAAGTAGAAGAAATGTTAAATATACAACTCATACCTATTTAACACACTATTTATTTGAAAAGTAATAAAGGTTAAATTGTAAAGTATTGATTTGTATTATTATTAAGAAAAGGCTTAAATTAAAGTTAGCTGAAGCATTATATGTGATTTACTACAATATATTACATTGATTTATAAAAATGTAAAGAATTTTTTTAATGTCTGACTGGGGAAGAACGTTCCATATTGTTTGTATGCATATCCAAAGTTCATTCGACCAACGAAATTCCGCATATGTTCAATAGACGACATATACGTTGAATAACAGGCCAAAGAAGGAACTGTATGTGTTCTGCTGGGAATGAAGTTTTGAATATTTCTTTCAACGCGTGGATGGGCATTATCCTATTGAAAGATAACTACAGGAATGCCTTGAAGGAGATGAATGACTTCGAACTCCAGCACTTCCCTGATGTACCTGTTGCTATTAAGATTACATACATTTCGTAGCAGCTGAGATCGTCCATGACACGTAATCGCAGAAGACACATAATCGTCAGACCATAACTCCGGATGTTTGACCACTATGACTTTCAATAATGTACTCCGGAAGGAAATGTTTGTCAGTACAATGTCTAACACGAATGCAGCCATCTTGATACTATACATTAAAGGGTGATTCTAAAGAAAATGACTTGTTGCCAATTTGAGCATCATTCTATGTGTTCCAATGTCCATTGTATCCGCATACGTCGATGGTTTTGCTCAGAGAGATCCTGTGTAAAGAGGTTCTTGGTCGCTGATCACGGTGAAGGTGAAGCACACGATAATACACTTGTAGCAGTGGATTAACACGCTGACAACTATCCAGATAAAGCTGTATGGTCCGTCAGCGCCATTCGGACCAGGTGTGTTCTCGTCACTCCCTGTGTCCGTTCTCGTCACTCCCCTGTTCTCGTTCACTTCAAAACACGTATCACTGTGCTGCTGTTACGCTGCACACGAAATGCTATAACATTAAATGATTCCTTTACCAAGTTCAATAATTCTTTCCTTTCAAATTTTGTAAGTTATTGAAATGTCGCCCTCATTTGTCAAAAGTTAAGTCTCACCTAACGTTTAACGTTAACATAGATAAACATAGACTATTTTCAATACTACCTACAGTCCTCTATTTATATGGTTTCTGTAGAAATTCAGAAGCCGCTGCTCAGCCCCAAGCATACGTGGTAACCTTGACATTTTATTTATTTGCATAATACGCCATAATTTGCATTTGCTGAAAATTTCAGCTCAATCGCGTCTTTCTTTCTTAGTGTAGCGTGAATGTTGCTCATTCGTAGCGTGAAAAATCAACTGCATTTAAATGTTGCTTTGCACTAGCATTAAATAGAATCTGACGTATTCAATAATCTTTTTATTTATTTCTATCACTCCTAATTTATAAAAAAAATTTCTGAAAGAGCATTGGCTGAGTAACCGCTGGAACTGTCACTATTTTGAAGGTGTCAGAAATCTTTAACCACATCGGTCTGAAAGGAAGACCACCACCCTAAAAATGGGTTGGGGGCATATTTTGCCTTTTCCTAAAAATTTTCTAAACATGAAAAATAAAATACTTTGTAATATCCAACTCATTAAGAACGTACGCGTCAATTTCAAAAATTCAGGAAGTTAGTGATTAAATCATATACGGATACATAATCATATATGACGGATCCGGTCTGGACTTCGGGCAACCAATTGGCTATTGTTGCCCTAGAATACAATGCTGAATAAATTACTTGATCGGATGCCATTAATAACTTTGAAAATCTATTTCTCCAATGTATCCGCAGTATTATTATCACTAACATTAATATAGATTTGGATCCACTGCAAGTAGTAACTATTCAATTTGATGCAACTTATTTTGTAGCAAACATCATCATTCAAATTGCCCTTTATACTAAAATAGTAAGCTTACAAAATTTCTAATCTATGACAGACTCATTGATTTCTGCGCAATCGTCACTTGAATACGTAACACAATTGAAAGACGGATGTAAGTCTTTTCAAAAGATAAACAATCAGGCTTAATAGAAGAAAGAGTATACAACGATATCATCATAATACTCATTAAATATCTTAATAGTACTGTAGGATTGATCCATACTGACATCCATGCTTTCATAAGAGTTTTGTTTTGAGAAAAATAGATATCAAGTGCTTAATCTCTTTGTAAAATTGTAATTCCATCATTAGGTTCAAAATGAAAAGGCTCACATAGTAGAAGATGGATTTGAGATGATATATGAAATTTTTCAACTTGGATCGTGAATTTAAGATATTTATAAATGAATCACTTTTTTTTTTTTTTTTTTTGCAATTGAAGATTATTTGCATTCATTTAGATTCATTTAGAAGATTTATTTAGATTCATATGATCTTGATTTTTCGAATTTTATTTTGAATGGGAATTAGCAACAAAAGGAACGCCACTATTGTCAACAAGAATGTGTCTTTGCGGAATGTGGTACGCGATTTTTTTTAATTAAAGTAAATACCATAAGAAAGTATATCTGATTCTTAAAAAATAATTAATTAAAAAAGAATATGTTGTTTACACTGCAATTGTAATAGAAAAGTAAAATACTGTACAATACAAGTTGTAAAAATTGTATGCTCATTAGAAAGCAATGAAAAAAAGTACAATTCAAAAAAGTACAAAAGTATTATAGTAGTTCAATATTCAATTACACAATTTTTAAATTTTACTTAGTAAAATAAATACTTAGTAATCAACCATTCTCATTTCAAAAATTCTAAATTTCGTTCAAAAGTTATTTCGCTTATGCAAACAGTTAATTAATCTTATCAAAATAACTCCAATTTGTTTTAGAAAAGGTCACCATAATTAATAACGACTGTACTTTAAGCTGAATGGTTAGTTAATTTTGGAAACATATTTTATTATTTTTATTTGTAGAAAAACAGTGAAAAAGCGTAGGATTTCTTGTTTGACAGCTTTTGGCTTCATTTCAATGCCGAGTTTTCAAGACTTTTGGCTGAACCTTCCGGAAAATAAAAAATTTCGAAAATAAAGTAACAAATAAAACAATGATTCGTTTGTTATGTCTATCCAGAAGTGAAAGCCGTGAATCAGTTTATTTTGTGATATCTCTCGTTTTTAGATGTCAGGGACAACATGTTATGAAAAACCCCAACCACTTTTTAAAAACTCTCGCTCAAAATTCTTGTGATTTTTTTTTCTGTTAACACTATTGAGATAAATTTTTTTTTTTACGTATTTTGCTTACAACAATTTCACTTTGACCTATTATGTTTTTTAATGCGTTTAATGTTGAAAACATAATTGAATTTATTAATTTTTTTTAGTGTTTTAAAATACCTCAAATTTAATAAAAAACATATTTTAATTACATTTTAATGTAGGAAATATAATTGAATTTATTAATTTTTTCATAATAGTATTTTTAAAATAACTCAAATTTAATTAAAAACATTTTTTTATTGCTTTTAATGTAGAAAATATAATTGAATTTATTAATTTTTTATAATAATATTTTGAAATAAATCAAATTTAATAAAAACATATTTTTATTGCATTTAAGAAAAATATTGTTGAATTTATTAATTTTTAATAATAGTGTTTTAAAAAATTCAAATTTAATAAAAAAATGTGTATAGGTGTAACATTATATGAATAAATCAGAAACTAATAAATTACGATAGTAAGTATTTGAATTTTTTATATTTTATACTATAGTATGTATTATTATTTTTTATTTTTGTGTTTCACGTTGTATTCCATACCGAACAGTAACAATTTTTATTTTTTTTAGTAAAGAATAAAATGATTTTATAGAAAACCTTCAGATTTAACTGTGGTGGATTTTTTTCGTCTCAAAATGAAAATAATATGGAAATTTCTCACTACTTTTAATGTTGCTGTTAAAAATTAGCCTGTTGATGCTATTTCAACTTTTGTTACAGTGATTAATTAAATCTTTCACGTGGAAAATGTTTCATAATTATTCTCGCAAATAAAAAAAAAAAATTATTCCATATTTCTTACGTCATTCTTCTTATTCTATTTTTTTTTTTTTTTTTTTTTTTTTTTTTTTTTTTTTTTGTATGTTTAAAATGTTTAAAAAGAGAAAACTAGGAGGATATGTGTAATGTAAAAGTTCTGTTTATAGATAAAAAATGATAACATATTTTTTTTACGAAAGCTAATTTTATCAACTTCTGATAAACAAAGTGGAAAGTTGTTAAACTAGCTTTTCTTAGTTGTTCATATTTCGCTGGGATGTATATTTTAATAAATAAGTAAAACAAATTAAATTAAATTTGCTTCATCTTTTTTTTTTTCTTACTTTTTCTCGGGAATCCTATGAGTGAGTCCATCTCGTCCTCTGGGGCTTGATAGATCTTCGGACTCAAACAGCAAGTCGTGGTGTTTCGTTCTTCGATACTTGGCACACCCATTTTCTTTCAAGACATAGCGAACTAAAAATAGAGTTCAGTTTTTATTTTTTGTAAAAAAATTGCAAAATTTATATTTTATAGAAGGGGCCTGATGGCCGAGTGACTAGAGCTCTGGCGCTCGATGCTACAGGTCCGAGTATCGGTGGCGTCATGGATGCTTGTAGTGGCTCGAAATCCACCTTAAACCTTACGTCTCGCTCTAATATGACTGTACAGTGTTGGGATTAGAACTGACAACCTTACCCAGTAAAAAAACATCTGTTTCGAAATCTGGCAGCAGACGGACAGCCTTGGCACATGGGGGTTATAAATGTATTGTATTTTCACATGTGTAATATTCTATTAATTAAATTATTCGTTAAAGTGATTATGAAATTTTTCTAAATTACCGTGTTGATGCTTTCAATGAAGAAGAAATAAAAAAAAATTGAGTTTTCTTGACATTTCTCTTCATTATTTAATATCATTGTAAATTTCATGGTATATATCCAGTTATACCAAAAATAAAATGCAGGGTTTATTAAATCAATGTTAACGTTTGAATATTGTTATACAAAATTGAAAATAGTTAATTTTTATTGAAATACTTTCAATAAAACAATAATAATAATACTTATAACAATAATAATAATAATAACAATAACAATAATAATAATAATAATAATAACAATAATAATAATACTTATAACAATAATAATACTTATACTTACAACTAATGAGGAATATTTAATTCCTTACTGCAAACGTAATCAAACATTTCATTACATCTTTTTTTTGTATCTACGAAATGGGTAACCAAGAATCTTTGCCTTATATGTAATCGAAAATTCTTTCTTGATTAGTAAAAAATTCTTTTATTTATTAGATGGTCATCATCAAATTAGAATTGATTCTAGCAAATTAAAAAAATAAAATAGAAATACCAGAGTCACTTAAATACATTGTTGTTAAAGTTATCCGATTTTTTATGCTTTCAGTCGGAATTTCCTCACTAATCACAAACTAATTACCAATTATTTTTATTTTTATTTTCTCCAGAGGACTTAATTTTTATGTCTAGAAATAAATAATCTCTTCTTTCAACATATTCATCCTTTGAGATTCGGGCCCTGCAGTTTGAAAAGCACTGGTATATTAACCATTTTAAATTTCATTATAAAATTAAAGCTTACATTCGTTAAAAGAGCTATAAAATATTTTTGAGAAGTTTACAAGTTGTCTCATAGCTTTTCTAATAAAGCTGTGTGAACGGTTTTAAGACAGCTGATTTTATAAATGTATTGCATTTTCACATGTGTGATATTTTAATTAACTAAATTATTCGTTAAAGTAACTAGGAATTTTTTCTGAATAACCGTCTTGATGCTTTTAAATACCTTATTTAGTTAGATGAAAATATGAAATTTGACCTTACCAAAGTCATTTATAATGTGATTTAAATATAATGCAAATATATCATTTAAAATATTTATAAATCATATAATTTTCAATAAATTTGAACAAATAAAATAATTTAAATTGTTCATTTCATTAAATAACAGTAAATATTTCATTAATATTTAAGTTAATTTATTAAGTATTATTATAGTTAATTATTTGAGTTAAGTTAAGTTAATATTATTACATTAATTTAAATTGTCCATATAATTAAATAACAGTAAATATTTCATTAATATTTAAGTTAATTTATTAAGTATTATTATAGTTAATTATTTGAGTTAAGTTAATATTATTACATTAATTTAAATTGTCCATATAATTAAATAACAGTAAATATTTCATTAATATTTAAGAAGTGGGATAATATTAACAAGTTGGATGATTTTTTGAAAATAGTAGAATAGCATTCAAAATTTGTTATTTGATAAATATGGTATTTTTATTTAATATTTTTATAAATATGGTATTTTTAATTAATATTTTAATAAATATCGTATTTTTAGTTAATATTCCGATAGATATGGTATTTTTAATTAATATTCCGATAGATATGGTATTTTTAATTAATATTCCGATAGATATGGTATTTTTAATTAATATTTAAATTTTATAAGAGTAAATAAAGAAAATGAGTCCGTTTAAATCTCTTATATTATGCTATAAGCAAAATTAAACAAAATTATGATTATAAAAACCAAAAATTAATATGCAAAAAAAAAAGAAGTTGAGAATTTTAAAAATTTTTTAAATAAATTCATACATAATTAAAAGAATTAACAAAAAAACGTGCAATATAGAAAAATAAATATTAAACATTGTACATAGAGTGGATAGATCTTAAATCATAGAATATTGAATAAATAGATCTTAAATCATACAACATGAGTTTAAAGATTAAATTTCCAGGATAAATATTTTTCGCAATCAAAACAATAGAAAATTCTTGCATGTCATTACAATGGCTCTAATTCTTCAAAGTAAATACACTTGTTAAACATACCCAGTTAAAGTTGTGAGGAACGGAACTTATATTTCAGCTACAGTTTCAAAGTATAAAAACTCTCTCTTATAGAAAAAAAAATTCAAAATAGAATTTATAATTTGAAATTCTTAAGCAAAATGAGAAGAGGTCTTTAAAATTTAAAATTATTAGTGCAAAAAAATTATTTTAAGCAAAATCTTTCAAACATTTTTGTTTCTAGTATCCTTATTTTTATTCGATTAAACTGTTCTTTTAGAATGATTAAATACTAAACATTGTACCTAGATTAAATAGACCTTAAATCATAAAATACTAAATAAATAGATCATGAGCTTAAAGATTGAATTCTCAGGATAAATATTTTTGAAAGTTTTACAGGCTTTACATATTTGCGATATCTAATATAATAACATGTATTTAAAATACATCGTATAAAAATGAAACAATGACTAAATAAAAATATCAGAGATTATATCAGAAACTAACAAATAATTGAACTCAATTGGAATTGAGATTTTTATTATAATTGATTTTTGTTGATACAAATAAAGTTTTTTTCATACACAATTTATTTACAATATAATTAAATAAATTGAATTTTTAAAATAATCCTTATTCATTCCATACTTATAAACAGCAAATGCATTCTTACTTATTTAGATCTTGATAAATATTAATGCTTCACATCCAAATAGCCAGTGTCCGTATAAATTTCACATAACTATTTATCGGGTGTCCACTCAAGAAATATCTCCATTCCAATCTACTGAATAGAATGTGGTACACTACAAATACAAAAAGCTTAACGAGAGAGAAAAGAAAGCAAATAAAATGTCTTGTCAGACAGACATAAAAATAAATTGTATGTTAGAGAGGGGGTTTATCGCTGAGACTTTGGCATCTAGGCTACGGATGAAAGGCTTTTGTGCCAAAAGATTTGCTGTCACGTCGGCAAAAAGTCCTCGCATAAAAACGCTACTTGCAAATGACAGCACTGGCTGCTGAGATAAACAGTTTTATTTTGCCCCCTGAGTCGAGTCGTTCACCTTTCCGCGCTTTGAACTCGAAATAGAAATCACTCCAGAAACTCGAAACCCACCGGTGATGATGTATTAGAGTTTGGTTCCGAATTAACGCAGAGACCACCAAATTTAAAATTTTGAAACAGGCTCAAAAGAAGGAAAAAGTCCCATATGCAGATGCCAAGGGTGCCAGTGAACTTGGTGTAACAACAGTAGCACTTGGCTTTGCCGCGGTTCGTGACTGATTCCTTTTTTTTTTTTTTTTTTTTTTTCTTCTCTGTCTTTCGGTGAGTGTTTTTTTTTTACCAAAAAGATTAATATGCCTTAATTAAGGAAAGCATACAAATACCATCTTTTTAAATTAATTTAAGTTTTTTAAATTTACGTACGTTTGATATAATGTTTGAAATGTTTTATTTCATTTACAATAAACTCCATGTGAAACTAATCATATTGCTTATAAGCCATACACCACTACTACTACTACACCACACCACATCACTGTGCCTAGAGCTGAATTGCCCATTTACAGTTTGGGAATGATGTGGGTGAGAAGAGGTCAGATTGGGCTCTGTGACGCTCGACGGTCATATGAGACCGGGACCTACGGCTTAAAGTGGATTCCGAAGCACTGCAAACATCCATGACACCGCTGGGATTTGAATCCGAAACCTGTGGTACCGATCGCCAGAGTAGAAGTCATACAAAAATCTAATAATAAACATCTTCAGATCGTTAGAATTTACAACACTTTGACAAAAAGGATTTTAGTTCATTAGTTTTAATACAGGGGCCTGATGGGTAAGTTACTGGCGCTCGGTGCCGCAGGTTTCGGGTTCGAGTCTTGTCAATGCCGTGGATGTTTGTAGTGGATCGAAATCCACTTTAAACTGTAAAATGGCCTGATGGCCAATTGGCTAGCGCTCTGGCCGTTGGTACCACAGGCTTCAGGTTTGAATCCCGGAGGTGGTATGGATGTTTGTTAGTGATTCGGAATCGGGGGAACAGATGGCCGAGTAGCTGGCGCTCTGGCGCTCGGTACGACAGGCTTCAGAGTTCGAGTCCAGGCGTTGCCATAGTTGAATTTTTTTAGTGTTTCGGAACGCACTTTAAACCTTAGATCCCGCCCTAATATGATCGTAGAGCATTGTTCAGAGCATAGCAGACTTCTTACCCACATCATTCTCAAACTGTATAGGGCAACACAGCTTTAGGCACAGTGTTGTGGTGTGGTGTAGTAGTAGTAGTGGTTCGGAATCCATGTTAAACTGTAGGTCTCAGGCTAATTAGCACAAAATGTGAACAAAATGACAGTAGACGGCAAATAACGCCAATTAAACCGTAAATCCCGGTCTAATGTGACTGTTGGGTGTAGGTATCGAAATCCTTTATCTCCTGTATCGAAAGCTGCCAATAAGCGGCGGCCTTGTTGCACCAATGAAGAAGCAAATGTTTAAATACAATAGATTCTCGGCATATCTCTAATGATGGGAGACAAAGAAAAAGTCGATATAAAAGGACGATTTTATAACGGATATATTTGTTATTTTTCCTATGAAGCGAGCTGAAATATCCGATGCGCAATAAATCGACAGTCAGTAAATAAAGATTCTTTCCATTTTTAATTCTAAATGAATGTTTATATTAAAAATTAATTGATTTCCACAATGATATATAATATTTTAAAATGCATAAGAATTCTGCTCCCAAACGTGAATTTTATAGAAAATATTTTAAGGTTTATAAAAGTTCCCATATAAAAGAAAACCGCAAAATTTTTTCGTATAAATTCTTGTGCCAAAAATAGCAATATAGCAAGGGATCAAATAAAGTCTAAGGGAAAAGGGTTAATTAAAGGATTAACTCTAAACTAACTATGTTTTAAATCTAATACGGGTGGTACTAGACTCAAATTAAATCCCCATATTAATATTTGACGATGAAAACAATGAAAACAAATATTATGAATATATATAAATAAATTTAACGAAATTGTAGGCATATAAAGAACATACAATCAATATTCATTATATATTTCGTATATATCCTTTCTTAATATTATCTTATCAAAAGATGACAATATTTTTTAAACCAAGTTAAATGCCAAGTACCAAATATAGCATTTTTAGTTAGTGTATTTTAAATTTTATAGCAGCTCATATAAAATTCTGCTAATTGTTTGTTGAAAAATTAATTTATATCATCTTTTTATAAACATCTTTTGATTTTTTTTTTGTTTGTGACGGAAAATTTATGCATTAGGAATTAATAGGAAATATCCCTTGGCAATTACTCAAGCGGGTTTGTATCTTGACTCCGAAATTTATTACAAATAGATTAGATATTAAATAATCTCAAAAGAAACACCAAAAAATAATTCTTGAATTAAATCTAATTAATTATTTTGATTACACTGTACACATTTTTTTTTTTTTTTTTTAGTTTTTAGTAATTTTATAAAATGCCATTTTATATTATTTTGTTTTCATTGATGTTATCTTTTCAAAATTCTGACAGACTTTAAAGAATAATTTACGCAACGTTGTTTTTACAAATTAAATTCAACTCAATTTTAAACACGATCAGTATCTATAATTGCAAGTTTTAAAAGAAAAATCAAAAACAAAATTCGAAACCTGAATCAGAATAACTTCAGAACTGAATCAGAACTTCAAAATTTTCTCCTAATATAGCTCTTATTACATCATGTTACTTCGTAAAAAAACAATTAAAAAAACCCTTCTTAGATGATTCAAAACACGATTAAAATTATTCCTTCTGACAGATCTTGCCGAAATATGTTCCTTTCGAAGATGACCGTAGAAAATCGAGTGGCTTTGTTCGATGAGAAGATTGACAAGCTGTTCCACAAACCCCGTCGTCAAATGGTCTGTGAGTGTCGTTGACCATTGTGTTCGGGAAGGCGGAAAAACAACTGACCGCCACCTGCCACTGACATTTTTCATCGGTGGGCCTCCATTAGTAGACATTTTTTTCCCTCGGCATTTTTTAATAGGACTTCATAATTCTTCCATTTAAATGCTCAGAGTTTTTCAATTAGAATAAAAGATATATATTTTCCGTAAAATAAATTTTTTGATTGACTTGCACTATAATTTGGAAGAATCGTAAAATATTTTGAGAGAAATAGTTAAAGCATTTGATAAGTTTTAAAATGAGGAATTTTTATAAAATTGCTAACTAAATATATCTATTTTATTTTAACTTTGGTACAAGTAATAATGAGAATGCAGAAGTAGTTCTGCATATTTTAAAATTTAATATCTTAAATAGTTCAGTTTCGCCTTTAATTTTCGTTACGTAAAATTGATCTTATTTTTCAACCTAAGCATTATATAATAAATATTAATTAAAATTAGGAACTTAAATTAATTAATATTAATTTAAAATTACTTAATGGACTTACGTATTTAAAAACTATGAATACTCTATTTTAATATAGTATAAATTTCAATAAGTAATAATAAGTATTTCAATAAATATTATTAAAATATTTTTTTTTGATGTTACAGATAAAAGTGAAATAATTTTTGAATCAATGAAATATTTAAATAGCATTACTTTGATGTTTTTTTTTTCGAGAATTGATATCTAATTACTGCCCTAAATAGTTGAAATTTTTTTAAAAATATTATTAAAATATTCTAATATTAATAACTGTAATTTTTTTCTATTTAGGTTAAACTTATTAATAAATCAGTAGCAAGTGATAGTTCTCTTCACCGGTGTAACCTTTTTTATAGATCTCTTTAAAGTCTGATGCAATTTTTTTTCTTGCCATTTTAGAATTTTTATGGATAATTTTGTTTCCCTTCTTAGGTTTTCAAGGGTTGTTGGTTCAAAAATTTGAATTTTTTTTTTTATTCTTCTACTGCTTTTTTATTAATCGTTCGTTCTATTTAAAAGATATTTACTGGGAAGGATATTTAAATTACATGAAAACTATACAAAATTATGATGGAATTTAATAGAAAATGGAGTTGAGTAGTTTTATCGAGGCTTTTCTAAATTTCCTTCTTTTCTTATTTCTTAAGAAGAATAAATTTAACTGAAATAATAAAAAAAAAGTCAGCTGAAATAAAAAATTTAATGGAATTTTTAAATTTGAACTCAAATTACACTCATTATATTAGTTTTCAGGATTCTTGATTCAATTGCATTAGAGATCCAACTATTCATTCATTTAGAGATGAAACTGATCATACTAGAACAAAATACGTTTACACTTCTTATGCATTTTTATATTTTAGAAGCTATTAATTAGCCATTTATTATAACGTTGTATGCTCATCTTTTCTAATAATGAAAATATTCCTTCATTCAGTGATAAAATTATTCTTCTGAGCAATACACAATTAGTATTTAAGAATAAAACATTTGTTCATTTTTGATTTTGAGTATTTCTTCTTTATTCAACTGATATCAGAAACATAATAGGCAAATTTAGTTTTCTTTTTAAAATTTTGAAGTTTTAGTTTCAATATTCAAATTTGAAAATGTGTATATTTTAAATTACTTGCCAAATGTTTTTCGAACTGTTTAACGATTTTTTTTTATTCGTAAGAAAAAAAGCGATTTTGTGATGTTTTTATTTTCGAAACATGATTCAAAATAAAATTGTATAAAGATTTTACACGCTAAGAAAATAGATAGAACTAAGATAAATTTTTCTGAATTGATCAAAAATTCATGAAGGGGAAAATGGTATGTAGAAACCATTAAAATTTCAGAAATTTTTTTTTATTCAGGAGACAGATCGCATTCAAACCGTAATCTTGAATCAGTCAGTGAATCAATCAATAAATCTTTCGCTAATCTCTGGTCCTTATGAAAGCTATTATTTCTCTTGGCACTGATGATGTTCTCCATCAGAATTTCTCTCCAAACTATTTTTAATTGTAGAATTAGATGGATCTAAATGAAGAACGATCAGGGGTGCCTACACATCTGAACCCAAATATGGAGAATTTTGGTAAGGTATCTGAGTGGGGAAGTATTTGATTAACCTGAAGACGTTCAATAAAAATAATTGCTGCGTATGGTTGAGCATTGTCCTGCTGAAATGTGTGCTTGCAAGAAAAACAACACTAATGACAAAAATATCGCCCACTTATCGCTTTAAAATTTGCACTAATAATAATCAAAGGAGTTCATGGCACCCTCGATCATAATCCTTGTTTTTCGAGTTGTTGGATTTCAAGTTTTCGGAATGTTGGGTTCCCAGTTTTAGATACCGCGTTTTCTGAACTTCTGCAGAAATTTCTTCGTTGATCATTCAAAGCGGAACTCATTGCTGAAAATAACTCTGCTCCAGTCAGTGTTATTCTAGGTAGAACGAGCCCAGAACCACTGCAAACACAGTTGCCGATGTGCAAGATAGTGCTATGAAATTGTTGGTCAACAAATGTAATCATTTGTATGTTGGATAGAAAGGCAATAATATTAACAGATATAAATAAATTTTAATTTTTTTGCCGTTTGTAATTTTTATCATAAATATTTCTTACTGATTCAATAATATTTTTCGTGCAATTTCTTCTGAAAGAGATTTTAAAGTAAATAATTTAGAAAATTATTTACTTAAAAAAACTTTAATTAAAACTGTTATAGATAAAATATAAATCACCAGAACCCATTACAAAATAATAAAAATTAAAATGTAAAAACTCTTTGGTGAACACACGCAGTAATTAGCACAGTAACTTCAGAGTTATTCAAATGAATTATTCTCTTTATTGACTAAAAATGTATGCAGAAAACCAAGGTCATTCTTCAACTAACGTTACATTTTCTTTCAGACAATATTACAGGTATGCAATTGAAAACATCTACTTTTAAATGAAAATATCATACATTTTGGCTTAGAAAATAACGAATAAAAAATTAAGAAATAGCCTTTGTCGTATTAAACATAATATTAAACATAAGAAATAGCCTTTTGTCGTATTAAACATAAGAAATAGCCTCTGTAGATTTGAAGTATACTTCGGCGATGAATTTACTGATTTAAAGCCAAAAAGAAAACTTTCGATCATATTGAAACTTTGAAAAGCATTAAAATAATTTTATGTTCACTAGAAATAAACCTTTGCAAATGTTATCATAATCATAATTTAGACTTAAAATGCATTATTTATAATAAAAAAAAATATCACAAAACATCTCGAAAACTTTAAGGGCCCATTTTGAATCTAACACACATCACAAAACACTTTAAACATGCATTTTTTTCAATTGAAATAAATAAATTAATATTTGGAATATCAAAACTTACAGAAAAAGATTAATCTCTATTATTTTTTACTATGATAGGAACAAATAATTTTATCTGTTTACGATTATATTAAAAAGAAACAGGAAAATTATTATTGAATGCATCTTTAAATGCCCTTTGAAGTTCAAATACTCTCCATTTAAATAAATACAATAAATTTAAATTTGAATTCACATTTTTAGATAGTTGGATGGATTTTCAACTTATGAACAAATTTCCGTTAAGAATTTCGCTTGCAAAAATGGGAAAAACACGCAGTAGAAAAACAGAATACTTAAGCCCTTACCAGAGAAGTAGAGTGTTCTTTGCTGGAGAAGTGTTTTAGTTATCCCAGAAAGGCAGATTTCGTAGATGATAAAACTACTCGAGAGCACTTGGAACGCGGATAGGAGAAAAGATGTGCGAATGGATGGAGAAGTTAACTTGGGTGCATGGGTTGCCAAATTGGAAACAAGACCAAGTGCCAAAAAGTGTTTTTGAAAGCGCCAAACCAAATGTTTTACTTTGTATGCATAGCGGATTTTTCTAGCCTGCACGAACACATTCACAGCTTCTTTGACTCCGGCAATAAATTCAGGAACGACTTGTGAATGATTGTTAGTCGAATAGTTTCGATTAGAATCCTGTGCAAGAAAAAAAAGCATTAAAAATTAAAGCAAAATCAATTCTTTCAATAAGATTAAATTACAGAGTTTGATGTTCAATTAAGAGATTTATTTATGTAGGTAAATTTGACATTAAATTGGTGATCTTAATTATTTATTAAAAAATCATAATCATTTTTCAAGAAAATTTAAAAAAAAAAAGATTTAAAAATTGTTTATATGACGTAATAAAATGATTCGGAAATTGTTTATATGACAGATTAAAAAGGATTTAGAAATTACTTATATGACGTAATAAAAAAATGATTTCGAAATTGTTTATATGACAGATAATAAAAAAATAATCCAGTTTATATATGAAAAATGAGAAATTTTTATATGACAAATAAAAAATGATTCTAAAATTGTTTATATGACTAATAAAAAATTATTCGTAAATTGTTTCTATGACAGATAAAAAAAGGATTCAGAAATTGTTTATATGACAGATGATAAAAAACGATTCAGAAATTGTTTATATGGCAATGATAAAAAATTATTATTCAGAAATTGTTTATATGACAGATAATAAAAATGATTCAGAAATTGTTTACATGACAGATGAAAAAAGCATTTAAAAATTGTATATATGATAGATAATAAAAAATTCAGAAATTATTTATATGACAGATAAAAAAAAATGAATCAGAAATTGTTTATATGACAGATAATAAAAAAGGATTCAGAAATTGTTTATATGACAGATGATAATAAAAAATGATTCTGAAATTGTTTATATGAAAGATGATAAAAAATCATAAAATTGACAGGTAATAAAATATGATTCAGAAATTATTTATATAACAGATAACAAAAAAAATTCAGAAGTTGTTTATATGACAGATAATAAAAAATGATTCTGAAATTGTTTATATAACAGGTAATAAAAAATTAAAAATTGTTTATATAACAGGTAATAAAAAATTGAAATTGTTTTTATGACAGATAATAAAAAGGATTCAGAAATTGTTTATATGACAGATGATCAGAAAAAAACGGATTCAAAAATTGTTTACAGAAATTTTTTACTAATGGCAGATAATAAAAAAAAAAATTATTCAGAAATTGTTTGTATGACAGATAAAAAAAATGATTCAGAAATTGTTTATATGACAGACAAAAAAAAGGATTTAAAAATTGTATATATAATAAAAAATAATTCAGAAATTGTTTATATGACAGATAATAAAAAAAAATATGATTCAGAAATTGTTTATATGACATAAAATAAAAAATGATTCAGAAATTGTTTATATGACAGGTAATAAAAAATATGATTCGGAAATTATTTACATAACAGATAATTTGAAAATTTATATAAAAAAAAAAAAATCAGAAGTTGTTTATATGACAGATAATAAAAAAAATTATTCTGAAATTGCTTATATAACAGGTAATAAAAAATTATTCGGAAATTGTTTAAATGACAGATAATAAAAAAAAGGTTCAGAAATTATTTATATGACAGATAACAAAAACAAAGATTCAGAAATTGTTTATATGACAGTTAATAAAAAAAATGGTTCAGAAATTTTTATATGATAGATAATAAAAAAACAATTCAGAAATTGTTTATAGGACAGATAATAAAAAAAATTATTCAATAATTAAATATTTAAATTTAAAATTATACCAGTGAAATAATAATACATAAAGAAAAATAAAAAAACATATTTATATATATATTGAGCGGCATATACGTTAAATAATTACCTATAAAGCATAGGAAATTGATAAAAGAAAATCCAAACAGAAATTGTTTAATGAAATTGTTAAAAATTATTTAAAAAAATTTTTTAATTGATGAATTCTGAAAAAGGTTGAAAGTGAAAAAATTTTGTTTAAAAAAATTGTAATATTCATTCAGAATAACATTAAACTTGTACAAATAGTTGCTGAATTTAAAATAACCTGATAAATTAATGCAATGTAAAATTCAGCATTTACGAAAAAAAAAAAAAAAGTCATTAGGGGAATTTCGTATACTTACAATGCAATCGCATTTCAATGCAATATTTTGAATTATGTTTTTATACATATCTAAATTTCTATTAAAAATTAAAATTAATTTTTTGGTTGTTAATTAAAAGTTTTTAGATTTTGAGCAAAATATTTAATCTGTCACAGTCATTTTAAATTTTTTAATTAATGAGAAAAATAGTATTTTATTTAAATGGAATTAAAGGTTGCTTTGACAAATCTTTTTAGATTTGAACATTTCAATGGAAAACTTTAATTTGAACTTTTTCAAACAATCATATTAGATAATAAGTGAAAAAAAATACATGAAATTTCGTCTGTACATAATTTTTATCTCAGAATAATAATGCAAATACAAATTGATAGAAAAGTCGTAATCAACAATTTTACTAAAATTAAAATTGTGACAGAAATGTAAGACTGGGAGAAAATGATTCGTTGTTTACTGATTCATCCAATGCAAATTAACTCAATTTATTTTTTTGTTAATATAAAATATTTTGAAGCAAATATTTTATAACAGACATGAAAATTACAACATTTCTTTAAAAAACATTACTTAAATTTTCTTTCCTTAAATATTGTTAATGTTATTTTTTAGCACCAAAATTTTACATCCTTCCTCAATTAAACGATATAATAACGGAAACAATATCAAAAATTTGTACAACAATGAAAATTTTAATAAATACATCAAAGTTAACATATCTGCAAATTGTCGCACTCGAACTCTAGCAATTTTACCATTCCCTACAGATAACTAAAACTAGTATTTAATACATAGTTTAGTTTGATTTTGTTCTACCAAATATAAAAAGAAACTTTTTTTAAAACAATTTTACAGATGTCAAGGCAAAAGAATTTACTTGGCATCTATATAAATAATTATATATACTTAGAAAATTTTAAAAGCGGTGTTTCTTTTAATAAATTCACTATATTTTCAGCATCAATAAATCAAAACTTATTTAAAATAAAATAATGAATGCATAGTTGAATCGCCAACTCATGATTCCTTTTTTAAGATTCTAAGCCAAGATCTCTTAAAATATGATTTGAAAGAAATTCAAGAGCACCTTTGTTAAAAGAAACAAAACCGTGCGGCTGAAAATTGAAACCCTAGCTTCTCAAGCTATAAATAGAACACACAGAGAGAAACAAGCCATATCTACTCTAGGAATCGGAGAATTCATCGTTCATTTATTATTGTATTAGTTTACGTCATTTTTTTTTTTTTTTTTTGTTTCTGTTTGATTATGCGCTGGATATAATAATTATTAATTTGTTGTTGAATAAGAGCTGTCTTTTTATCTTCTTACAACATATTTTAGTAGTTCCTATTCAATGCACATGAATGGTTCCTTACAAACAATTATTGAGTGTAAAAGCCTTTTTAAAATAAAACAAAGCATCTCTTCATAATAATAAGCAAGTGAAGCTTTGTTATACTCATTATTATAAAAATGATATCATTAGTAATGGACCCATTAGTTTAATTTTTTAAAATTTTCGATGGTAATTTTTGAAAATATACCGAGTTTTCAGATCTTTAAAAATACTACAATTATTTATAAATTACTGTTGAATATTTTTTTCTCAAATATTTCAATGTATCACACAATTTTGATAACTAATATAATTAGTTTGGACTATAATAAAATCATTATATCATTGTACGGAAAATTATATCATTAGTATGGAATCAAGTTTGATTTTTAAAATTTTGGAGGGTAAATTTTTGAAAATATACCGAAATGTTAGATTTTTAGAAAATACTACAATTATTTCTAAATAATTGTTGAATATTTTTTTCTCAAATATTTTAATGTATGACATAATTACAGTAACTAATTTCATTAGTATGGACAATAATAATATCACTATATCATTGTATGGAAAATGATATCATTAGTAATGGACACAATAGTTTGATTTTTTAAAATTTTCGATGGAAATTTTAATAGCGGTGTTTTTTTAATAAATAATATAAAATTCTTTAAAATAAAATAATAGATGAACAATTGAATCGCCAAATCTTCAAAAATTATTTGAAAGTATACCGAGTTTTTAAATCTGTAGAAAATACTACAATTATTTCTTAATTATTTATTATTATTGAATATTTTTTTCTCAAATATTTTAATGTATGACACAACTTCTATAACTAACATCATTAGTATGAACAATAATAATATCATTATATCATTGTATGGAAAATTATATCATTAGTATGGAGTCATTAGTTTTGATTTTTAAAATTTTGGAGGGTAAATTTACCTAGTAGAAAAATATACCTAGTTTTCAGATCTTTAGAAAACACTACTACTACTATTTTTAAACTATTATTGTTGAAAACTATTGAACTATTCTATTATTGTTGAAAACTATTGTACTATTCTATTATTGTTGAAAACTATTGAACTATTCTATTATTGTTGAAAACTATTGAACTATTCTATTATTGAGGAAAACTTTTTCTCAAATATTTTAATGTATGACATAATTTCGATAACTATTTTACCTTTATTGTTAAAAAAATATATAGTTTTCTTGAAAATATAAAAGCTATTACATTATAATGTATTTGTATAAAGTTTTGTGCTTTTTTGTACTTGTCATTATGATAAAAAATAATACCTTTAAAAATAATATCATTAATAAGAACACATTAGTTTGAGTTTAAAAATTTTTGATGCTAAATTTTTTGAAATATACTGAGTTTTCAGATCTTTAAAAAATACTACAATCACTTATAAATAATTTATTATTGTTGAATATTTTTCTCAAGTATTTTAATGTATGACATAATTTCAATAATTATTTTTCCAATTGGTCTCTAATAAATTAAATTTATAATCAGTCGAAAAAATCATAACTTTTAAAAGCAATTACTTTTTGTTTATCAAATTGAAAATATTTTTATATTGTATTTCTTTATTCGGACATAAGTAATTTTATATTTTAAATCATGGAAATGTTGAAGAATTAAATCGGAATCAAATAGGTATGCAAATTTTTAATAATTTTAATAATAACTAAATCCTTAACAACTGCTAATTTAATTACAAGTAAAGAAATTATTAAATTTTAAGATTTTTGATAATGTTAGACGATGATTGCTAATTTATCTTGAAATATTAATTTAATTTAAATTTTATTAATTTAAAAGCTTTTATTTCGTTAACTGTTAAAAGCAAAATTCATTTATTTTATCATATATTTTCAATTTCTTACAAATTATAAATAATTTTTAATTTGTTAAACTAATTTTATAATGTTATTTTAATAATAAATTAAATTTCATAGTTACTAGTATAACATTTTAATTTAAAGATGTAAATACATTTTAAAAGTAATTTATCCAAAATTAAATTATTAAATTACATTCAAAATTTACATTGTATAAATATTGTTGGGGAAAAGTATATTATTCATGTTTTCCAAGAAGTTGTCTAACACATTCAATCATAAATAAAAGCAATTCTGATCATGAAAATGATAAGAAAAAAAAAGATAATTAATAAAAAGGAGTTTAGCAATTTTTTTGTTGATATAAATTGAGTGCTAATCCAATCATATTTTGCAGATATAAATAAATAACATAAAAGGCAATTAATGCGTTATTGGCATCTCAAATTCAATGAATTAAAATTAGCAGCTATTAAATTAATGTGAAAAAACAGTCTCCGTTACAAAATGAGCATAACTATCGTGATATCTGTAGTTTCTATTCGCCGTCTTTATATTTTTAAAAGCATTTATGTATTATTGAAGAAATAAAGATAAATATAATTGCATATTCTTTGCTCAAATAATTTTTTTTAAAAATGTTTACCAAATTAAAGCATATCTTTTTTTTTTAGTCGATCCATGTCTTTTTCTTTCATCTCTTTAAGAACTTCAAATATTAATGGGTATAAAATAAGTAACTTAACATTTTTCCTTACTAAAAGTATATTTTTTAACGCTGGGGTAGGTTTAATATGACACAAGCGTTCCAGCGCTCGGTGACACAACCCTACCTCGTTAAAAGAAAGCATCCCCTGTCGCGAAATCTGCCAGTAGGTAGACGGCCTTGAGACGGCCATGGAGCTGTTACGCTATTGATGATAATGATGATTTAATAATAAGGCTTTATTAATAATAAGACCCTATTAAGATCTTTGTTAATAATACCTTATTAATATTATTAATAATTAAGAGTTCATTTCGAAGTCTGGGAAGCGAGCCGGATTGAAAATTCTCATATTTATAAAATAATGAACACGATAAAGGACATAACAAAGTCCTTTTTATTGTGAAGAAGCTGCGAATTCTTATAAATGCCCTCTGAATAGGATCATTTCAAATTGTAATGACTGGTAATGGAAATGGTACACACATTGGCCCAGGTTTTCAACAAACATTGTGTCTATGTGGGTTGAAAAGCTTAAATATCCCACATTAGCAATATATGTATATCTTGATTAACATATTCTGCATATTGCAGCAGCAACAACAACAACAAAAAACTATTTTGGTATATCATACTTATTTCTTCATAATTTATATCTGTATATTTTTTAACTTTTATGGAATAAATCTAAAAAATTTAGAATCATATTCAATTAAGGACAATTTCAAAATCAGTTGCATTAACACTTATTTTTTTCTTACTTAACCTTCTTCTGATGTTTAAAAAATAAAAATAGACGCAGCTCAATAAAAAAGGGTTTTAAAAAGTCATAAAACGAAATCCATTTATGGAATAAAAAAAACTGATTCGGATATCTGAAAGAATCGGTTGAGCAATAAAAGAATTGAACTGCGATCGATTCCTATTGCCTGTCCTGTCACTCGTGCTCTTGCTCTTCTTTGCGCTCGCCGCCAGGGGGAGCTCTATTTTCCGGACCTCGATGAAGAGGTAAGAGTAAGAATGCCACTTTTACCGCATTATTGCACTTTCTGGCTATTTTCCCCGAAACTATAAATTTTTTTATGGGCAATTTCGACTTTTGATAAAAGCTGAGAATATTTTTAATCTGTCACCGTTTAATTTAAGTAATATTGGAGAAGTAGCATAAAAACATTTCAACTTTTTTTAGTTGTTTTTATGAATTTCAGTTTTAAATTAATAAAGAAGTTTGCACAGAGTGAAATCTGTTTTTAAATGAGTTCGATAAATATTTTAATCTTTTTTTGCTCAATAGTCTTTCTTTAAAAATTATAAAAGTTTGAAGTAGCAATGTATAATTTAACTAACAAAATTTAAATTTAATAAATACTTCTGAATGAAATATTCCGAAATTTTCAAAAGGGTGAATTTATGTTCAACAGGTTAATTATCAAAAAATTATATAGACTTTTAATTCTTTTATTTATTTATTTTTTTAATATTTGTGAGCATACATAGTAATTTTTACTTGTTTTAAATCTTTATATGTTCCTTCTATGTCATTAATTTAAAAAGACTTGTATTTAAAGAATTGAAAAATTTATTTATAAAATGAAATTCCTCTTCCTAAAACTTATAAAATAGTAAATTAAATTATTTTTATAGACACTGGAATTGAATGCTCTAATGAAACCGTAGATGAAAGTGAGTTGATAAAACCATAGATGAAAGTTTTTGTTACTTTACTGTAGATGAGAGTGAACAGATAAAACCTAAATGAAAGTAAGTAGATAAAACTGTAAATGAAAGTGAATAGATAAAACCATAGATGAAAGTGAATTGATTTACTATAGATGAAAGTGAATAGATAAAACCTAAATGAAAGTAAGTTGATAAAACTGTAGATGAAAGTGAATAGATAAAACCATAGATGAAAGTAAATTGATAAAACTATAGATGAAAATGAGTAGATAAAACCATAGACGAAAGTGAGCTGAAAATATGAACTGAATATTTAAAATAAATAAAGAGATTGCTGGATATTTATTTAGAAAAATAATTTTGGTTTAATGATTAAAAGAATATGAATAGAGGTTTTATCGATATGGTTTTCAATAATAGAAAAATTAAATAAAACTTTATGTTTGAAAAAAAGTGCAAATTTCTTAAAAACTCATTAAATGTTATCCTACTGTTGCATGATAATGAATAAACACCATGCCATAAATCAACTAAATCATTAAAATTTTCACCTAGTAAATTTTTATAAAATTGAGATCTAGGCACGATGATAATTAGTATTTTGTAAATTAACGTTGTATTTAAATTTTTTTGTAATAATTGATATATAATGTTGTATGTCAATGTAAAATTGAGAGTGATGATAATTTTTTAAATTAATGTTGTATGTAATTTTGTAAAATTGAGATTAGACGCGATGAAAATTGAAATTTTGAAAATTAATTGTTGTATGTAATTTTTGTAGATTTCTTACATATAAGACAATACAAAGCAAATTAAAGAAAGTTCTCTAACAGGATTAATGATTGACAACGAGTCAAAGGTTAAGGTAAGTTAATCAAAATATTGTACAGATTATTTTTAAGAATTAAAATAATTTTCTGCAATAACTAATTCTGAGTTAGTAAATTATCGAATGAAAATAGCCAGGAAATTTTTTAGAATTAATATAAGCTTTATTCATTTGTTTTAAATAAACAAATAACTAAATTAAATCTGATAGGTAAATTACTATGTATAACGACTATCTGTGTACTTTTTTATTTACATTTTATCCTGGTATTTTTTGTTTTAAAGGGTTTTCAATGATATCTTTATTTTTTTTAGGACATTTTTCAGTTTAGCTCATGAAATAAAAATTAGAATGTCTTTGGATAAAAGAGTTACAGATTATTAATTATTATTTTAAAAATTAAAAAATTCTTCGAAAATGAAGGTATAATTAAATTAATATGAACTATTCAATATATTCATTTCTAGAACCAAAGATTTTCTGATAAAGAATAAGTAGTTGGGTTTGGATTTCTTTTCAATGACTAACACAATATCTATATATATAAATGTATCTATATATAGATATTGTGTTAGTATATCTATATATATACAATATAGTATATAGTTAGTATACAATATAGTAATAGTTAGTATAGTTCTATATATATATACAATATATATAAAAATGGAATAAAAAAAAAAACAATTCGTAATTTTTCTCGATCCCCTCATCGCACACTGTAATTAATTTTTTTATAATTGTTAAAAATAATTAGAAATAAAAATGAATTTTTTCAATAATGGGAATTATTTTGTTGACTTAATACCTTTTTGAAATATAAATCGTAGTATAAATGTAGTAATATAATGAAACCACTTTAGATTTCGATTATAATTTGTACAAACGATTTAATTATTTTACTTAACTAATTATTTTTTGAATCAATAAGAGGTGTGTATTAGTTACAGGAAAGAAACTGATAATATATTTAAACTCCTCCCTTAAAAATAATAACTAGCAATATGTTGCATAATTTTTTTTTGTGTGATGAGGTGGGTAATGGATACAAACATATGTTCCATGAAAATAAAGAAAAGATCTGCGGATGACTCGTCAGTCCTAAGTATTCAATTCAACCTCGTCAATCCTAAGTAGTCAATCCTAAGTAATCGTTTCTTATTTTTCCAAGTGTTATATCTATTCCATCCCTTCATTTAATGACGCCCTAGCCCACTCTCATTTATTAAAACATTCATGGCACCGCCGGGTAATCAATAGCTAGCATTCGGCCAAATCGTTTCTTATGTAATTATAATAATTTCCAGCAAACGAATCGCTAATTGAGTAATTTAAATACGTTTGTATAATTTAAGAAGAAGAGACGTTTGATGTATTGTTTATCATTATTTTTGTTTATATTGTTTATTTTGTTTTATTGTTTATCATTTTTGCTTATTGTCTATTTTTTTGTATCATTGTTCAGAAATAATAGATATAAAGAAGACCAATTGTATAACTGTATATCTATTTTCATTTGGAATTGAACAATCTTCCAAAATTAAAATGAAATGTCCAATCTGGATTCGAAGAACAATTTTAAACTTGCATGTGAAAAAAAAGAAAAATATTTGATAAATAATACCAAATTGAATCAAATTTTTCCACATTCAATGATTTGTCAGATTCAATTCTGTTAAAAAAAGCCCTTTTGTAACTTTACCTCCACCTACACAGTGGCTAGAGCACCTCCTGTGGCGTTCTGGTGAAATGGCCAGTCGTCTCCAGATTCTCACCCGAGAGGAAGTACAACGCAACCTGCGCTCCCACTGATAAACGTTTAATTTATTTTCTCTCATTCCGACAGTAAATATATTTAGCATATCACGGTGCATTAGTTGGCCTACAGATTCTCACCTGGAGAGGAAGTATATTTCACGCCTTCTGCGCTTATCCGAGTTTCGGGTTTTCGACTTAGAAGTGGAGTTCAACCATTAATCTATCATTAGCTGTCTTTAAATGTGTTACATATTGTATGTCTCTAATTGTGCTATGTATAATGTCTGTGCGTGTGTAAATAAAGATGAGTTCTCAAACCTGTGCCTTAAGTAGCTCAAACCTACTCCCTTCCCTTACAATCTGGCGCACGGACGTGGAACTAGTTCCTACACCACTACACTTTAAAGAAAAATATTCATATAATAATTTGCACATTAAAAATTTTGTGAACGTTATTTGTAGACAACTTTATTGTCACCTTTTTATTTTTTAAATCACTGAATTAATCAGGTCAATCGTGTATCACATCAAATTTGTTGTTAAATGGGTTTTTGTTCTAATGCAGCTGGCAAACACTTAGACAGCTTGGTTTAAGGCAAGCGCTGCGCCGTTGTTACTCACTTTGATACCCAGGGGGCAAACAGCCATTATAACAATTGCAACGCTCTACGATCCTATTAGGACCGGGACCACGGTCAAATTTCCGAACCACTAGTTCAAACATCCATGGCACAGCTGAGAAACCCGAAACCTGTGGTATTAAAATGGCCTTTCATTTAGTTAAGATGTGATTCATTACATTATAACTAAAAGATTGTATTAAAATATTTGTTATAAAATCTTTTAAAGTTCGTGAAATTATTAAAGGTATTATATTAATCTTTAATGAAAGCTTCCATTTGAAAAGATAGACATTACGTGGATAAATTCAAACTGAAATAAAATCAGAACCAAACATCAAATCAATTTTTATATTGATAAAATCTAAGCAAAGCAATCAGGAAATGAGTTGACAATTTAGTAATAGTGAAACAAATTAAATAACAGAACAATTAGTAATAGTTTATTTTTGAATAGTGAAACAGAAATAGATGACAATTTAGAATAAAATGGATTTCAATGTAATAGTTTATTTTTAGATAGTGAAACTTAACTATTTGACAAATTATAGGGCCGCACAAGATATAATGGTGCAATGGAAAAGGAAAACTTTCCAAGAAAAGAAGTAAAATTTATGCCGGAATATTGAAAATTCCATGGTAAATGTAAATTTATCATATTGAAATCATATGATGTCACAGACAAATCGAAATTTAAGATATTTTATATCAATAATCTATTAATATGTGGCGAAACCTAAACGAAAACTCCAATTTCAAATACTTATAACCTGTAGATAAATCTGTAGATGTTTCACTGCTTTGAAATTTAATTTTTACAGGAAATATTTTTGATTGAGTAAGTTTTTGATTGGTACAGATTTAGGGAAAATTATATATTCCGAAATTCGGAGTGCACTTTGCATTCAAATTTCATTAGTTTAAAGATCGTGAATATGAATATGCAATTATATACGTTTACGTTTTAATATAATATGACAAGCCTTAAGTTACTAAAATTCTTCCATAATCTATGCACTTAAACCCTATGAAATATATGCTGAGTAAAACTGAAAAAAAAACCCGAATAAAAGGTGAATCTGAAAAACAAATTTTAGTTCTAGAATAGATTAATATGAAAATACAAATCATCATTATACACAAAATGTTTTAAGTATACCCTTAACGTATGTAACTTTTAATTTTCATACATGAAAGCATTCAAAATATATAAATATTTTAAATGGGAATTCATTTTTTATCCCTTATTTTTATAAATTAAGTAACAAAAATTATTTAAATAGGCATGTTTTATCTATATTATGCGTTTTAAAATAAAGCTGTCTATGAAAATATTTCACATTCAGAATTATTCAGTATTAAAAAGTAATACACAATTAAATTAATCTGAATACATTTTAAAAAAATACATAAACTTTTTGTAAATAAAATAATAATCACCTATTAGTTAAATATCTGGATTCAAATAAACTTAAAACTTAAAGTAAAAATTAGAGCAAATTGGATTTCAATGACTCTGTAATACAATTAATATAGTATGTTTTCGATCATAAATTAACAGTTGAGTTCAAATACTTCAAATGTTCGACACAGTTTTCATTAACATTTTGTCATCGTATTTATTTATTACTATATACATTATTAACATTGTTTTTAGAATTTATTAAACTTGGAGAAAGCCATTTAAATATTTAAATTTAAAAAAAATCTTTTACAAAATTATTAAAAAATTTCTAAATCTAATTTGTTGAATGTTTATTTTACAAAAAAGGGCATAAAATTAATCGCAGAACGTTTTTTTTTTTTAAGTTTTTTTTATTTATTCTAAATAAATAATCTTTTGCATTGCTTGCAAAAAATTATAAATTAACTTATGCAAGCGATTTTTTTTATTTCACTAACCTAAATCAATTCAAATTTGAAAAAAAATTAATTCAATTATTAATTAAAATACTACTGATAATGTTAAAACAGTTAAAAAATATGCCTATAACCGAAACTTTTTATTTTAAATGAACTTTTATTCACAGCATATCGCTGGTTATAAATATTTATTAACTACTAATTAATACTTTTAATAATTTTAATTTTAACTTAGATTAATTACCATTGCAGATGTGAACATTTGAAACCGTTTTTTTTAAGTGGTGTAGGTACTTTTTTGACAAAAAGTTAATTAATGATAATAATGAATGCAACCTGTTATTGAGCTTTTGCCTATAAACAGTTCTCAAAAAAAAAAAAAATTCTTCAAAATTTTCATTATTTTGTCAATATAAATTTACTTAGTAAATGTAATTATAAATTTAATTACTTTTAAAAGTGATATAAGTCCATTTTTGGAAAGTCGTAATATTTAATTCAAAATTATATTACATAATTTATCTTCTTCATTTTTATATGTGGCAACACTGTTTACGACAAAATTTTCGTTCGTTCACTGAAATTTTGCTTCTAAATCATCGTCAGAGGAGGACTTCATAGCTTGATATGAAAATTCTTCTGTAGAGTATTCTATTTGTTCACTTAATTTGAAGTACGTAAGTACGATTATCTCTAAAATTACCAATTGTTAATTTTTATAACAAGTGTGCATTTATATAATATAATATTTGAAATTCAATTAATGATTCAATAGAAATCTCATATTTAATATTTCATAAATGTTCGATTTTAACATTTTGTTGACTTTGAAAGTGGTGCAAGGCCATTTGATTATAAATTTCTTTTAACTAATATTTTAAAAAAGAATCGCATTATAAACATAAATCAATTTAATTTTAAATAAAGCATAAAATGAGCGTATTAGCATATACTAATATTTTTCAAACCATTCAAATGAAAACCCTTAATCTCCAGAGAATATAAAAATGGACTTGTACCACTTTCAAAGGAAACGATTCATTTGTAACTTATTAACAGTTAATTGTAATGTCGCAATACGTTACGACTTTTAAAATATTTTAGCCTATTTTACATACATAAGTTTTGAATTTCATTAGAATTTTCTGTTAATAATTGCAAACGTAAATAAAATTAATATTAAATTAATTTTTAAATAAATGAAAATCAGTTTTTCAGTGCAGTATGAAAATTACGTAAATCAACACATTTTATTCCATTTATTAATTATTATTTTTTTTTAGAAAAGTTTAAAACATGTATTCTAAAATAAATACTATATCTTTAATTATTGGAATTTTGCAATTTTTCATCATATTATCTACGTTTATTTGTTAATTGTATTAATATTAAAAATTAAGAAAAGGTAAATTAAGCTTAAAAAAAAAGAGTAATCAGAAATAATTATTTATCAAAGTCCAATCCTCATTAAGTTAAATGAACCTCATATTAAGGAAATACCATTTTTATAAGATTCATACTTATTATATTCATAATAACAGCATTATGAACAAATTATTAACAAATCGTTTGGTTTAAGACTTTAAAATGTCATCATTTGAATGGCATCAGTATAAAATATTCAATTGTGTAATTTTATTCGTTATCTAGTACTCTTAATTATTTCATTTCTCTTTTAATCAATAAACATTTATTATAAACGTAAAAACAAATATCAGAGTCTAAAAGTTAAATGCTGCATACTATATTACAAAATATAATAGAATTACACCCACACATCTGTACGATTAATTAAATTTTTTATTTACCCAATCATGGCATGTAATATGATTTAAGGTATAAAATATCCTTTTTTTTTTTTAAATATTAATGAAATATCAGAAAAGAAATTTAAAATTTATAAAGCGTGTATCTAAAAATTTAATTTACTTAATTACGCGACTTAAACAAAAAATATTTTGAAACATTAATAGACAGTATAAATTTTATAAATTTTCATTTCAGGAAAGTAGGTACAAAAAATTAAGTTTAATTTCTTCTTGGAAAATTTTAATTTTATTACTTTAAAATACGAACAATATTAATTCATTCGTAACGAAAACTATTTGATATTTTATTTATTGTAGAATTGGAAATTATACTGTAATTATTATTCAATAGATTTTTTTTGTAATTTTTGTTCCAACTACGAGTTAATTAAAAAAACGTTCACTTGTAATGACATTTTTATCGATTTATTGATTTATTTGTGGTACAATTATGATGATGATATTTAATTATCTTGTCCCAGTTTTGACTAACAAGTTTTGAAATTAGTTTAAAACATATTTTAAAATGATTAGTTTTTCGTTTTCCAAATATTTTAAAACAAATAAAAACTTTCTGATACACTTGAGTGGATAAATACTTATTTTCCTTAATTTTCAATTTTTAAAGATTAATAACTTTTTTTTTTTGCATTCAACATTATTTGATTAACAATAATAATTACAAATAAAAAAATACAATGAAAATTAAAATAAATATGGCAATAAATAATAAATACAACAATAATTAAAATAAAACTATCTTGGAACCGTTATGCCTGAATGCGAATGTTGTTATGAAGACAATATACATTAATTAAAGCTTGTAGAAAATACTAATATTTTTAATTAACTCTTTAAAAATTTCCGTTGCCTTTTAACATTAAATTTAAAAATATTAAAATACAAATTCTCAATACAACTTTTTTTTTTCTGATTCATATAATTTTTGCTAATGATTCGCATGAGAAGCATTGAAAATTCTCATTGTCAAAATATACGTATATACCCAACCAGGTTTTTGAAAACAGAAATTAAATTCAAATTAAGAAATTTAAATGCAATTTTTTATGTGTTTTTATGGATTAGAAATAAATTTGTTTGACGTTTCACAAATATATAAAAATATTTTCTGAGAATTCCATACCTAAAACCAAGATAAAATTTAAAAGATGTATACAGTTATTTGCTGATGATAAAACTTTTAGCCAGTTCGAAATTAATTTTAATTACTGCATTCTGAAAAAAAAAAAATATCCAAAACATATAATTTTGCATTGAATATCTTATTTATCACATATTATAATTAAATATGAATATATTTCTCAAGTTAAATTTATTCAAGTAAACCTTTTAAAACTAAAATTTATAATATGACTTGTAAAAAAAATGTAATGATAAAAATTTTTAAATACGCTAAGGTATAATCATGAAAAAGTTATTCTCAGCTGTGTTTAGAAGATAAAATTTCTTGATAGAAATAAACAGGTTTTTAAATTTTGTTGTGATTTTAAGTTATAATTATATCAAAACAAAATGATCTAAATATAATTTTATTCGAAATACGTCTTCAGAAATAATTTATTTTACTGTTTTATACGTAATTAATATCTATGGATTAATTTCTAGTACATATTGGATTTTATGTCAATAAATTCGGTCAAAAATTTGGTTATTGTACTAACTATATACATAATTAATATGTATGGAGTAATTTCTAATACTTCTTGAATTTTTATGTCAATAAATTCGGACAAAATATTTGGTTATTGTATTAATTTTTGTAGACAGCATTGCAGTTCTAAGTATTGGGCTGCATTTTTGAATTGTAGTGATTTTTCGACTTATTTATTCAGAAATAAGGTCTGTTTTTATATGTTTACAAAACTATTTTATGATTTTTTTTTCTTGGAATGGGGAAGAGCACCTAATGACATTTTTTTTTTAAATTAAAGTTACGAAGTCTCCATTTAAGATCTCTATAGAATTAAATAAATATAAATGTAATTAACTATGCAAAAAAAAAATTCTATCTAAGCATTTATTCGGTTTAAAAATATAAAAAATATATATTTAATTTCAAAACAATTCAAAACTTTTTGGAGAAATTGTTTAATTTTAATTTATAGAACTTGATCATTTAAATATATGATCGTTTAATAATATATTGTTCGATATTGAACATTTTTATATAATATTATTTCTAAATATTTATTCGGTTTAGAAATATAACAAAATTGTATTTTAATTTAAAAGCAATTCAAAACCTTTTTTTGGAGAAACTGTTAATTTTAATTTATAGAACTGATTACGTGGAACTTCCTCATTTAATAATCTGTAGCACATTATTGAATGATAATGAATAGTATATTGGTAATAATAAAGTTTCAGAGAGTTTTTGGAAGTTTCGCTTTCGAAAAGCCGTTCGATTGTGCAACCTGTAAAACCGCTGTTTACGTCGGCCTTCTCATCCCTTGGCGAGAAAGGATTCGAGGGATGCAGTAACCCTGAAAGCGGACGAGTTTATGGTTCGTCTGCTCTCATCGACAGCGGTGGGTGAGCGAATGCGAAGCGGATGCTAAAAATATAGAACACAACCCTCTTTTGACATCCCTTACATCCTGAAAGAGGTTTTTTGATGTACACAAAAACTGTTCCCACAGTTCGGGAACAACTTTCGATCTTTTAATTCCAGGGCTTCGCCGATAGAGTTCTTTCTTCACAAAGATCAGACGATTTTCTCTGGAAACGTCAAAATCGGCTGCGGTGTAGGTGGGGATATGCCGTGTCCTCTCGTTATTGGAAATGGAAGATTCCTGTCATATAGCTAATGTATTATCATTCTTTCTTCCTCAAGCTTCATTTTAATAAGCTCAGATATTTAAATGCATAATTTGTGAGCCGTTTTTGTATGCGAGCTTTTGCTGTAGTTTCATCCTTTTCCCGATTTTTGATGTTAATGATCTGTAAGAACACATTCACACTACCTGTGGCTGCCTTCCTTCCTCTAAAAATATAGTTGGTTTTTGATGCGGTGGATGACGTAGTAAGTTTGTTTTTTTCTGCTATTGCTTCGTCAAGTAGAAATTTTTTTAATTATTGTTTTAAGTTTTAAAAACTCAATAGTTGAATGGTTATTAGAAATAGATGACCGTAGTGTTATATAGATTGCACCATATGATTGTGTGAAAACATCGTAAAACTTAATATGCGTGGAGCATTCAATATTAACCAGTTACTTTGTTTTGGATATAGGGAATTTTTTTCACATAAAAATCCAATAATGATAATAATAATAAGATTCATATCTAGAAATTAAATACAGTTGAATGTTATAATTTTATTGAATAAATTTTTACATATTATTATTTTGATGATAAGAACTTTGAATATTTGTTTCTTAATAAATAAATGGTTCTCTGGTTTATATAATATTTTAGAAATTACAATGTTTTTGTATTCTAATTGAAAAGATATTTTTGTGTATGTTTTATATTTAAACCATTATTATTAACTTTTATTTAAAATAATAAGTGGAAAACGAATAACGAAATTAATTTTAATACAACACTACTTAATTATTTTTGGAATTCCTTTCATATATTTTTTTTAAATTTTTAAATTGTTTTCTTAATCCCGGGAAATTTCTAATATAATAATACAAAATGAATGTTAATAAAATAAATAACGTTAATAAAATGAATAACGAAATTAATTTTAATATTTTTTAAATTAAACATTCCTTAATTATTTTTTTAATTCCTCTCTCATATTATTATATATATATATATATATATATATATATATATATATATTTCATTTCAAATCGATAAAACAATATTGGTTTTTTTTTAAAGTAATTACAATTATTTTTAATATTAGCTTTAACTGGCGTTTAATATATTATTTGTAAGTGAAAATTAATAGAAAATGATACTATTAAAAACTGAACTATTGTTATTTTAATTACTAAATCTAGGAAATAATATTTAAAATTTTAATTAATAAAAAAAATTTAATCTTCGAAAACTAATTAATTCACAATAATCATATTGAAAGTTATGTTACGATTTAGACGATAGCCATACGTCACTAGTTCTTTAATTTTCTTATAATTTTTTGAAAAGTAAATAATAGTAAAAATAAGTATTTCCGAAAGTATCATCTCGAAAAATATTTCCCTTTAACAATTGAAAATACTATGACACATAATTTCTTTGAACCTATAGTCATGGGAATTTTACTCAACGCATTGACATGAATAAAATTCCCTTTTTCAAATTATCAGTTAAGATATATTTTTGTAATTTGTTTTGCATATATGTAAGTACCTAGAAACAGTTGCATATTCTAGAAGCATATCTGCGTTTATTGATAAACTTACACAAATATCCAAAAATGATGAAATGTTTCTTTTGATTACATTCGTTTAACTAATCATTTCGTTCTTTCAATCCTTTTAATGCTCAATTCCAAGAAAATCATTACAAAAATTCTTGTAATCTCTTAGCTTTTCTTTATCTTACATAGATTTTTTTTTTTCTTATCTTTCTTATCTTATCTTTCAAAATGATGAATTGTAATACAGTAAATGAATTTCTAATCTGGCTTTTATTAGTCATTAGAAAGCTTTTTTTTTTTCTTTTGAAATAATTTGTTATACATTTTACCTGCAAGAACTTTTTTTCAAATAAATTATTGAATTTAAACTATGAGTTTATTATTCTAAAATAATTAATAGTATCATCTGAAAATATATCATAATTATTACGTACATTTAAACTTTCTTATGGATAATTCTCCCTCTTAGACTGAAAGAAATTGTCGATTTGCAGAGAATAATATTTTAAAGATAAATTCCCAATTTTTACGAAAATATGCAATGTTTGGTGCCATTATTTTGTAAATAAATAATAACAATAAAAGTAATTTAAGCCTTTGTAATTTTTCTTAATAATCGAATAAAAATAAACTAAATTATTTTTAACATAATAAATATATAATTAATAATAATATTTTTAAATATTATTATTAATTTTCAGTTACTCTGAAAACAAGTAGAAAGTTGAATACAAGTGCGAAGGCTGAAAATTTAATTTTCAAATCAGCATTATTATATTTTTTGATAAAGATAAAAAAGAAGTTAAATTAAAGTTTAAATGAAGTTTCCCACCAAAGGTTAAGCAATTATATTATTGAGGTTAAGTAGGTTAAGCAATTATATTGTTATCCTAATTGCTTATTCTGCTTAATTAAGCAGGTATAACAATTAGGTTAAGCAATTATATTGTTCTCCATGAGAATAGACATGCAAGTATATCCAATAATTTAGCCATTCAATGAGTATTTGCATAAATAAAGCTTATAATTTATGCAATCCAGTTTTTTAACTATATATCTGAGCTAACTATAAAAAAACTTTTATTTTTCTTCGTTTTATTTAATATTAGCATATATGCTTCTGCAATGGTAAAGTTCATTAAGAAAAATATCTGTACAAACTTAAAGGTTTGAGATTTTAAATAAATCTCCTAAATAATACAATCATTTTTACTCAAGAATTCCCACTCATTTTTTTAATCTTTAATCTGTTAACATTTATGATTAGAATACAAAATAGTTATTTGGAAAATAAATTGAAAACTAATACTGTAAATTTCCTACCTTATTTTTGTCCACTTAACTTAGGGCGATATCTAGTAACTTAAAAATCTGATGGCAATAAAAAAAATAAGGTTTATAGAAAAGGTTTTCTATAATTTAACGTAAAATGTTTATGTTCCAATCTATAATATTTCAAACGAAATCTTAGTGAATATCATGTTAAAATATCTTAATTATAATGAAAATGAAATACAAAATATTGTTTTTGTATATAATATAATTTTGTTTTTAATATTCTAAGGTACTTTAGAAGTTAAATCCTTATTCTTATTCTTTTTATACTCTAAAAAGTATTACAAATCGTTTTTATCTTTATATAGTATTTGCATTTAATATATTAAGCATTTCTATGAATTCCTCGATTTTCAGAAATAATATTTTTGAATTAAAAATTTATTTAACTGTTAATAAATATGTAGTCATTTAAAAGCAATATGAACGATTAATTAGGATTACGTACAAATGCCTTTATACAGTTGAATCAAATTTTCAATCAATGAATCAATTTTATTCAATTCATGAAATGTTGTGTTACTTTAAACAATATTGAGTCTTATACAATACAAGTTTTTTAAGACCTGTTAAAAACAATTTTTTTTTTATATTTGCCACTTATTTATATAATAACCCGAAGTTTAAGAATTTTTGTATTTTAATTCTATAAATGATAAAATATTGTTATTTTATATCTAACAGAATGTAAAAAAATTTGAATCATACAATCAAAGTAAAAATAAAATGCAATCAAATTTAATTTGATTAAAAATTATCATAAAAAATGAATTAAATTAAAATACAATCATACAATCAAATTAAAATTTAAAAAAAAAAAAAAAAATCATACGTTAAATTGATAATCTTATATTAACTTGCAAATTTTTAAATCATAATAAGTATTTTATAATTAAAAAGCACGAAATCTATAAAAAATATCGAAAATATTCAAATAAAAACATTTTGGAAACAACAGTATGAATTTTTTAATAATTTATTTTAATTATTCATTAATCTATAATAATTATTGTTTGATTATTTTAATATTATTTATTGATTTAATGAGATTAACATATATTACTTTAATCACTTTCACCACTGAAAGTATTAGATGGAAAAACACCCCAAAACATTTTGGGTAACAAATATTTTAATCAGATTAAATAGTAACGAAGTAAAAATATTAATAGTACATGTTCTGTAATTTCACACGAGTTGAGATGTATAAAACTTTATTTTTATTGATTGATTTTTTTAATAAAATTAAAATTAATAATGTACTATATGTAATTTAATTGAGATGAACATAAAATTCTTTAATTTTATTTCCTTTTAACAAAGTTGCACTTCAATAAAAATTAAACGTTAAAGGAACTACAGAATTTTATTCCAAAATCGATTGATCGATCCAAGTAACTCGTGATATAATGAAGCTGTAAACAACTCTGTTAAGTGCTGGACAAATTTTCTACTGCCCAATAAATTTGTTTACATCCCAGCAGCTAAATACACTGACTAAATAATTTTATGCAGTTACTTGATTACAACAAAAGGATTTATGTTACCTAAGGTTGATTTAATTATGTCTGTACCGAGGAACAAAGTCCAATCTAAAGAATAACATCTCGTTTAGAAAGTTCATCGGTTATTATTATTTTTTTTACTTCTTTTAAACATTAATTAATTAATTTATTTTTTAATGACCAGACAAATATTGAATTGTGTCAATAAATACATTTTTGTTGCAACTAAACTAGACATATAAAATTCAATTTTGTAAGAATTTTTTATACAGATGAGGTTTTGAGAAGGATGAATATATAGGATAGATTAATTAATCATTAAAAGTGTTTTTGATATTCACTGTGAGAATTTTATATCGCAATTGATAAAAATTGCAAATTTAAATTTGACATTATGCTGAAAAATAAAAAAAAATTATCATATTAATATAATTAATTTTAATTTTGATTTCAAAGTAAATACGCTTGCAGCGATATAATTCATTTAATCTTTATAAATAGCTTTGAATACTCAAAAGAAAGAAAAAAAGAAATTTTCCTATTTTTACATTATTGGGACGTTTAATTAAAATCACAAAATTATTTTATCTTTTATGGACACATACTTTGTAATGTATTTCCATCTGTTTGTTAATGCGGATTTCATAAAAGTGTAATTCTAGTACATATTGTTGTGGTAAAAAATTAATACAAAATAAAATAATTATGAATTTTCTTTTTGTACGCTCTCATTACTTCTATTTTAATAATAACTACAAATAATTTTTTCATTTATGTTTTTATAAGGTGATTATTCAAGTTCCAAATTTCTACTTTTTTTTTTGTTTAATTGTATCATTGAGAAACCATTGATGTGCTTGAGAAGTTTTCCCTGTTAGTTTCACGTTTCAGTCTTAAATTGTTGAATGTATTAAGTTGTAAACAATTATTATATTTTACAGATACTATTAATGATATGCGATTATATATTTATCTTCTCTATAGTGAAGTCTATAATTTGTTTTTCTAGAAATTCTCAATTTCCCATTCACAAATGTTATATATATTTAAGTAGACTACAATTATATTACTTTTAATAAATTATGTTTGAACAATTTTCATTTCGGTAATGTAAATTTAAAGTACTAACCCAAATAGATGTATTATATTCTACAAAAGATCTAATTAACGGATAAATAATTTTAAGAAGGAACGAACTTTTCAGTTTGTGCCATTATTTTTTAATAATTTTCAATTTCTTAAGTACTCTTAAAAGCTATTCTTTCCGTATTTGAAGAAAGATCATCCTAGGGTTAATTAAGATTTTCCTCTATAATTGGTAGGCTAAATAATTTACCAATAAATGGACTTTTAAAGTCTACCAATAAAGGGACTCATAATATCTACATCATCTACCAATAAATGGACTGAAATAGGACATAATTTTTCCAATTCCATAAAAGATCTAGGTAATGGATAAATAATTTTAAGAATGAACAAGCTTTTCAGTTAGCGTTATTATTTTTAATAATTTTCAGTTTCTTAAGTATTCTTAAAAGCTATTCTTTCCATATTTGAAGAAAAGATCATCGTAGGTTTAATTAAAATTCACCTATATTAAAGTGTATCAATAAATTATCTAAATAGGGAAATAGGACCTAAATTTTCCAAGGATCTTTCCAGATAATTTGCAAACATTCATAAATAAAGAACCGATAACGAGAATTCATTTCAAAGTAATAAATAACTATAATGTTTTACATTCTTTCTATGATAATAATGTTAGTAACTAAAATATTTAGATGGCACTATGGTGTTACTGAGTTTGATGTAAAAAATTTGTTTTACAACTTAAATTTTGCGAAGCAATAGAAAGAAAAAAAAATATTATTAGATATTTAAAAGGACTATACAAATATAATTTATATAATAAACTGTAAATGTTATTTTAAAAGCATTTGAAATATTTCAAAGGAATATATTTATACCACTTCTACAAGTTAAGATAAATAAAACCTGAATTGCTCATACGAATTTCAATTAATTGTGTGTAAAATCTTTAATTTGATTGTTAACATTTAATTTGAATTAATCTATAATATTCTGTTTTATTTCCTGCATTTTTGATAATGCAATCGTTATTTATTTAAGTAATTATTGTAATTACCTGAGATGTTTTCTATTATCAAAAGAAAGTCATTATTGTTATACACATTTCAATCTTAAATGAGTGTTAAATATAATATTCATTTTTTGAATTAATATTTTTTTCTCAAAGTATAAAATCTTTTTAATAAAATGTTTGAGATATCGCTGGTAATTTTTAAACAGCTGAGAATTGAGTGATATAACAGAGAATACGTCGAATTCCTACAATTAGTGGTTTTTCAAAATGTAAAATTTCTAATATCACTGAAATATACTTTTTACTTCTACGGCTTCAATTAATCTATAATATTCTGCTTTCTTTCGTGCATTTTTGATAACTTAATCTTTATTTATTTTAGTAAAAAGTTCTTGAATTAAAATTTCTTCTTTCTATATACAATTCTCTTTATCAGGTACAGTTACTTTTATCTCATAGTTTACTATTTGTCACCTTATCTAAATAAGTCTCGGCTAATGCTTTTGTTGCGCACGAGATACAAATTGATATTTGCACAACTACAATAGAGTTGAAACAATAAAATGCATTTAAGTGATATTTAAATCAATGAATGGCGTGTTAATTTTAGAATGGTAAATAATAAAGAATGCGATAATTTCAATGTGATGTACAGAAATATTTTGGACAAAAAAGATAACAATTTAAAACATAATTTCTCATACATTTTACAATTAATTGAAATAAATTTTTCAACATATATTTTGTGTTTTAGTAACTATAGGTAGTTAAATTCTATATAGGAATTGGTTTTTTGCTTACATTTCTAATAATAATAAGTATTAATTATTATTTTAATATAATAGTAATTATTATTATTATTGTTATTATGGAAGTAATTATTATTATTATTGCTATTATGGAAGTAATTATTATTATTATTGTTATTATGGAAGTAATTATTATTATTATTGTTATTAACGGTTAGTAAACTACAAACCGTAGCAACCACAGAAAAGCGGTAGTAATGCCACCGAATTTTCTCTAGCCTATTCAGGGATATCATGAATATGATCGTCCCAGGACTTGTGACTGTTTATAGCGGCAATATCCTCAAAGAAGGAGTACCTAAGAACCTTTTTAATTATCATCTCTCTTGTTTTGGGACAATCCACCTGCGTTCCACTGCACAACTCTAAGAAACTCACACATGAGAGCCAGACTGAAGGTCGTGTTTGCAGATTATTTAACCGTATCAGACATTGCTCGGAGTATTCCATGAGGAGACAGATCTACGTTGCACTCCAATTGAAAACATATTAATGGAGTTATTTTAATCACATCTTCAAATAAACCTATTTAAAAATTGCTTGCTAAAAAAAAAAATTCATACTTTTGAGATATTCAATGATAGAATTTTAGCTCATGGAAATGATAGGAGTTTATTAAAAAAAACTCATTTTAGTGAGTTTATTATGATCGTATATACTAGAACAATTACCCAAGATACGTGCATGATTCATAAATATTGATATTAGTTAACATTTGCCTCTAAATAGCTGCTTTTTGGACAATTAACAATCAAATTGGATGCAGTAGGTCTAAGAACTATCCAATGTAGTTTTAAATTATCTTAAGAAAAAAAACTATGAATTACTTGTTACACCATAACTGATATTTTTTCAAATTTGAACTTCAGTGAGATAGATTCTAATTTGAAGCATGTTCTTTAGTTTGAGGCACTGATATGTTGTCGCAATTTTATCGTTAAAATAATATTTTTTTTTTGTAAATTCTTCTTAATATTATGACAACAACCCACAACTTGAATTACGACATTATCCCATTTTAAAAGGAATCACTTGTTTCTAGTGGTTTAAGAAAAATGATTAAAATATAATCCACTAATCTTATTTGTCAAAATAGGATATAAAAATAAGCCTGCTACACAGAACTCCTGTAATCTGTTGCAATAACAGTGAAAACAAACACGAAACGCGGCTGCTATTTTTTGTTTGTATGCAGCGTGTTTATGACACTGTTTACTTCATCTGTATAATTTTGGCTTAAGAGATATCTTTAAAAAGAATATTTATCGTCATTATATCACAAGTTGTAAAGAACTTAAAAAAACCACTGGAAGAAAGTTCTTTGCTGCAATTTACTTTAGAAAACGAAATCCTGCAAATATTTACTGCATTTATTATAAATTCTTAAATAATTTGAATTAAGTTGTAAAATTTGTTGCACCTTTGCGATCATTAAACTATCTTCTTTCTTTTAATAGTAACTTTTTGAACTGAGTATTTTTTATATCAGAAAAAAATTCTTATGTAATATTTCCAAATTCGGTAACTCGCCCTCTACTGGTTATTTTTTTTTTTTTTTACAAATATTTTTGTTCTTTTTAGAAGCATTTCCAGAATTATCAATATTATTATGAAAATGGTTCAAAATAAACCAAAAAGTGCTTGTACTACTTTTCGTTATAATGATACTCCATACTATCAGAGCCGAATCATTGCATAGACAAATGTCTGAAGTCCGACCAAACTATTTTTGAAAAGATTTGTAAATAGTCTAGTTTACTTTTCTGTTGTACAGCTGTATATAAAAAAAAACAAATAAACAAAAATTTATTTCTTTTTGTAAGGTTATTACGATTTCTAATCTCTAAAGAAAAAGTGTTCGTAAGTTTCTTCTTAAATTCTTAATAATTAAATTATAGTAATTCATCCGATAATTTAGGATTTTTTTACAGCAATAAGAATATTATTAACTATGTATATTCCTAACATCCTATTAATTAAAAATTAATATATATTATATGGCTATTGTGAATATTTAAAATCTAAAAGAAATGTGTTATTATGTTTCTTATTGAAAGTAATACTCCTAATAATTTAGAATTTTTTAAATATATAAAAATACTATATTATTTAAATATTAACCACAATTATTAAACTAAACAATCAATATTTTAAGGGAATGTCGTTATTGTATAATAACTTTTGTTAGACATTCATTTAACAAAATAAATTTCAATTTCTTTTTTTTTAATTTATAAACAAACTGTCGAAACTTTTTTTCAAGAAAAACCAAAATTTATTGTTGTATATTAAATATTTTTTTTTTTTTATCAATAAAAATTTAAGATTTGTTTAGTTTTTCACATTATTTAGCTTTGTTTTATATTTTGTGGGTGCTCTTTTTTCTTGTGAGAGAAAAAGCAAATGTCTAGACCCCCAAAGTGGGTCTATCGGCCTTGCATGCTATACAAAATGAAAATACTTGAGAAGATCGCCTTCTAGTAACGAACAACATGGATGTCGTTGGGTACAAGGTTGAGATAAAACAGTTCCTACCCGAAATTTGGAATCATCTCGATAATAACAGCAACTGCACCATCGCATTTTTTTTTTATTTATTAACGCATGTCCATAAATAGCTCAAAATTATCAATTAAATTCTGCAATGATTTTTTACGTGACGAAAATAATCACTTTACCTTTGCTGCTGATTAATGTAACTCACTGTCACACGCAGGCCAATGATACTGAACTCACAATTTTGCATGTATAGTGTGTGGAAAAATAGGTACTGTGAAACTAGCTATAGAGTTGAAAACTGACCAGCAGCTAAGTCAGCTGGATTGGAACACAGCGGTATAATGAATATAAAAGTCATTTTAATGGATTTTTAATCACAATAAAAATAATTTTAATTTTTAATAATATTTAAAATTTTAAATTAATAATATCAAAAGAAAAAAATTGCACGAAAAATACGGCCTAAAAAGCTTTTTCTTTCAAAATTGATTTGTATCGAGCATGTATGAATAGCACCTTTAACAAATGAGCGATTCTTTCGTTTCTGCCTTTAAGCCGGGTGTTTACTTTTCCACTGAATTGGTGGTAAAGCAGTTACTGCGTTGTGCAAAAGCAATATGAGAATTGCTCTGCCAGTATTTATGAAAGCCTTTTCTCTTTAAAACCTGACATATTTTCATAAACTTTCCAATATCAAAATTTATCTTTTAATATACTACTAATTCATGTTACTTTAAATTGTATGTTCATTATATATTTTACTAAATTCTCATTGGTTAAAAAATTTTAAGTTGCCTTCTATTCTTTTAGAGTGACATACACTGAAGTGACAAAGTCATGGGATACCTCTTAATATCGTGTCGGCCCTCCTTTCGCCCGGCGAAGTGCAGCAACTCGACGTGGCATGGACTCAACAAGTCGTTGGAAGTCTTCTGCAGGAATATTGAGCCATGCTGTCTCGATAGACGTCCATAATTGTGAAAGCGTTGATGGTGCAGGATTTTAGGCACGAACAGACCTCTCGATGATGTCCCATAAATGCTAGATGGGATTCATGTAGGGCGATCTAGGTGGCCAGATCATTCGTTGGAATTGTCCAGAATGTTCTTCAAACCAATCGCGAACAGTTGTGGGCCGGTGACATGGCGCATTGTCATCCATAAAAATCCCATCGTTGTTTGGGTACATGAAGTCCATGAATGGCTGCAAGTGATCTCCAAGTAGCTGAACATAAGCATTTCCAGTCAATGTTCGGTCCAGTCGCACCAGAGGACCAAGTCCATGCCATGAAAAAACAGCCCACACCATTACGGAGCCACCACCAGCTTGAACAGTGCCTTGCTGACAGTTTGGGTCCATGGCTTCGTGGGGTCTGCGCCACACTCGAACCCTACTATCAGCTCTTACCAACTGAAATCGTGACTCATCGGACCAGACCACGGTTTTCCATTCATCTAGGGACCAACCGATATGCCCACGTGCCCACGAGAGTCGCTGCAAGCGATGTCATTCGGTCAGTAAAGGCACTCGAGTCGGTCTTCTGCTGGAATAGCCCAAGAAAGCCAAATTTCTCCGCACAGTTCTAACAGACAAGTCCCTTGTACGTCCCACATTGATTTCTGCGGTTATTTGACGCAGTGTTGCTTGTCTGTTCGAATTTACGACTCTTTGCAGACGTCAAGTGCAGGCGGTCGTTAAGTGCAGGCGGTCGACCACTGCGCTGTCCATGGTGGGATGTTATGCCTGAAATTTCATACTCTCTGCACAGTCTTGACACAGTGGATCTGGGAATGTTGAATTCCCTAACGATTTCCGAAATGGCATGACCCATGCGTCTAGCTCCAACTAACATTCCGCGTTCAAAGTCTGTTAATTCCCGTCGTGCGGTCATCATCGCGTCAAAACCTCTTCACATGAATAACTTGAACAGAAATAAAAGCTCTGCGAAAGCACTGCGCATTTATACCTGTTCTACGCGATGCTACTACCATCTGAAAATTTGCATATTGCTATCCCATGACTTTTGTCACTTCAGTGTATTTCCTATTATTTTTATTGTTTTATTTTGCAATTTTTAAATTAAATTTTTATCTGTCTTTTTTTTTTTTTTACTAATAATTAGTATTTTTCAGAATTGATTGTTCATGTCATTTTAGTTTCCGCAATTTATCATGAACCTGTCTCCAATACTGAACTCATGTCGGCGAATGCTGCTTCGTCCATAAAGACTTCTGTTGATACGCATAGCGCCTCCGTAAGTAACAACAATGTGCACCACCAATTCTCCCACGTGCGTCCTGAGCGGACCTTCTTGCATTCAGGAACACCAGAGTGTGTCAACCATCTCTTCAGAAGTAGAGAGTAGTTCTGCCTTCTTCTGTGACAGGAGCCTCCACCTGCAAGATCAAAGTACAACGCCTACGATGAGTAGTCACAGTCGCTGTTGTCCTATGACAGGAATTTTGCCTGCTATTACCAGATGTAAGTGACAGCATGCTATGAAGGCATTTCAGTAAATAGCATGAAAAATTCCTAAGCATATTCTCGAATAAACTTTAAAAAGATTTATTGTTTATTTTTAATATAAACCTCATCTATTAAAATATTACTTTAATAATGACATAGCATTACTTTAATCGGTTTTAGGTGTTACAATATTTCTTAAGACCATGTTGTACTTAATCATCAAATATAAATCATAATTCAATAATTTAAAAAAAAAAATCAGATCTTCAATGAAATATTCATATGTATAAACCAATATATTCATTTTCATTTACAGAAACTTAAGCAAATACGTTGCGTCTAAAAAACATTTTAGAAAATCCTTGCATGTTAAAGTAAAAAAATTAAATAAACAATTTAAAAGTAAATAAACATTCAAATAATATTTTTTTTTCTTTTAATTATAATTCAAATTTAATACTATTAATTCATTTCTTTTAAATAAAATTAATGTGTATTATGTATTTTATTAAATTTGTAGTACATAACTTTTGTGATTTGTAAAACGCAAGTTTAATTATCAGTTCTTTTTGTAAATAGTAAAACCCCTTTTGTACACAGATTTTAATTTAATTAATTTTATATAAAATACACTCAGAATAAAAAATTATAATTACTTAAGATATAAGTAAAATACATTTTTTAATTATTAATTATACTTATAATCAAAAAAATTAATGATTATTAATTATAATTTATAATACATTATTATATTTAACTTACTAATGTTAAATTAGCGAAATTTTATTTCGAGACATTTTCAAAATTAAAAATTTCTATGAGTTTATGTCATATAAAAAATGAAGAATTGGATAGAATTGGAGACATTGATACATTTTTTTTTTTTTTTAATTAAATGTCTTAAGTTTTAAGTCTACTTTTCTCATAAAAGCTCTAGGAATTCATTTGTTTATTGTTCGTATAATTATAAGGAAAATGAGAAAAATAAATATTAGCATGAAAAAAAAATAGTATATAAATTATGAGAATAAACAATTGTATATAAATTATGAAAAAATTAAATGCAGTATTTTATTTAGTAAAAAACGTTTTAAGAAAATGTACTGATTTTTTTTATTTTTCAGATATTCTTTATTTTCAAAATCATTTAAAAGCTATCGATTCAATTTATATTCTAAGCCTTAAAAACAAATAAAGTAAAAATGCTTTGTCTCTACTTATAAATTCCATTTTAGATTGAAAAAAAAAAAAAAAAATGGATAAGAAAATTTACCTGAGAAAAGGTTTTTAAAAATTGAAGATAAAACGTTCTTCTTCATTTATGGCAGACAGACATAATAAATCTGTACATTTCAAATTGGAAAAAGAACAGAAAATCGCGTAAAGTTAAAAAAAGATTTTTATATTCTCGACATAAGTCTTAAAAATTCTTTTTTTAATGCTCTTTTCTGTCCCCGCTATAACTACATAGAATCTAAAATTACTTCTTTTTCTTCAAATCGAAGAGCACTGAAAGTCTGCACTTTACTAGTAATAAATGTTAAGTGCACTTTGAAGAATTAGAAAAACCTTTTAGCTTCAACATCACACAGAATACTAACGGGATAGTTATCTTTAATCTCATTAACCTTAATTTTTTTCAAGGAAGATTTTTTTCTTTAAAAATTCATTCAAAAGCTTCAAGGGTGAAAAAAAAGATTAAATTTTTAAAGATGCATTTATTTAATATACTTTGTATTTTTCCCTTTCGATTTCAATTAATTTTAAAATTTTCTTATTTTCCTAAAAAAATTTGTTAAAAGATTTAATTTGAATGTGTACATAATATTTTTCACAAAAAGAATTTTAAAAAATAACATTTGATTTGTAAAATATACTTAGTAACTGGACTTGAATTAACGAAATCAAAATATAAATTTCAAAAGACTACTTATTTTTCTTTTACAGAACAAAATACTTCAAAAATTGAATAGTGATAACAATTTTGTTTTTTTATTTTGACTGTTATATAGCAAAAACTTCTAAAGATTAAATATAATTTGACTCCTTTATTGCGAAACCTGTCTGACAAATGTCTTCTTTATATTTTTAAAATATTATTTTCATTTAAAGTCCATTTTAATCCTTTTATAAAACATAAATCTATAAAAATATTCTGGTCTATATTATGTTATAAATAATATTAGCACAAAAAAATGAGTTTATTGGATTTACACATATACTTAAATCAAAGCCTTTCGCTTTTTCCATAGCAATATTATTTTTCCTTAAATATAGTTAATAGCTATAATGCATTAATTTTCTCAAGTAATATGTCATTGATATTAAATTAGAGTTCAATTCGTAATAGAAGACTGTTTAGTCTTTACTCTATGTATATTTTAAATTGTTTTTGCTTATATTGTTTATTTTTGTTATTTTATATTGTTTTTATTTATATTGTTTATATTCTTATTTTATTTGCTTATTTGTCTTTAATCTATGTATATTTTATACTTATAATTTTCTTTTAATGTTAAAAGTGATGCCCTCTAATCCGTTATTTCACTAGTAACAGTAGGTACTTTTTTTTTTTTTTAACATCGCAGAGCCTCTTGTCTACACTACGTATACTACGAACAGTCCATTGTCGGATGATGAGGGGAGAACATTCGTCGACTTCAGATCAGATATCCTGATTGTCGATGCGAGGTGCTTTATATACATTAACACAATCGCCATCGTGTCTTTTCGTTTCTGAAAGCAGTGACTGCAAAAGAAAAAGTTATTTTCCTTTTTCCTCGTCGACTGAAATAAGTTTCTTTTAGAATACATCTAAGTCTTCTCTTTCCCTTTTTTTATTAGCATTCATAACAAAATATGGTGTTTTATAAATAAACTTGAGAAGACTTTCCACATTTTTTTAATGATAATTAAATAGGTGAGGATTTTTACATTTAAAAAAATGCTTGTCTTTAACATATATGGAATCCTACTTTTATTTTGGAATTATTCACAAAGCCTAAAAATTAAAACAGAATTCTGACAAAATAAAAAATTACATCCAAATGACGTAACGTATCGTCAAACAATATTTGACATAGATTTTAAAAAATTCAGCAACTGGATAATCAAGATAAAGCTATGAGTAAACACTTGCACTTAATTATGGCCAAACTTCTTTATGTTTCCCATCTTCCATTAAAAGTTTTTTTTTTATTTTATACTCTTAGTCGACCATGATTTTAGGCTTAGGGAAGACTCTTTAACTACTACTTAACTTACGGAAGCATAATTACTTTGGACAGAATCTTCGCAGAGGAAAAAAAAAAAAATAGTAAAATAATTATGTTTCGTGTTCTGAAACACGAAATAAAATTCTTTTCGAGATTTATCTTTTATACATGCATTTTTCTTACAATCGAATTAGTGGCACTTCTAACAAATATTAAAAAAATATTAATGAGATTTTACTATTCTAGCCTTATGTGACTTTTCCCAATATTTGCAGCATAATTAAGTAGTGACGTAATTAAAAAATAAACAGTTACAAAACACGAAAAGAACAAAACTTATTTGTGTAACTATTTTTCACTTAGGGAAAAAGTAAAATCTGAAGGAAGCAAACAATTTAACTCAAGTAAAGATATATAAATTGGAAATAAATCAAAAACTATATTTTTATTAACAATAAATTAAATCTTTTTCAAAATAAAGTTATTTGGTATTAATAAATGCACTGTATCAGCAATATTATAAATGGTGTAATGATTAAGATAGGAATATTTGTATCATCTTTTGCACTATTTTTTCATTAAATTATAAATTTTATTATTTTTAATACAGCAAAGTGTCAAGGCAGTCTATGATAACCTTTGCTGTCCAATGCATTATTTGTCACTCTGAAAATATGACATTTTAATAACATAATGGCGGTATTCTCATTTTTGTTTACGAAAGCAAGTTTATAATTCATGATTTTTATCTTTTCGAATAATTACAATCTCTTATGCCATTTCTTTTTAAAAATCTATAATGAAAAGTTTCCTTAAAATTTTATTTAAACCTGTTGAGTTAGGATTTTGTTTTATAATATTAAATGAAAAATAATTAAAAATACAAATGTAAAAAAATTTGAAAATAAATCGATCAGTTAGATGTGCATTTTAAAGAAACAAGATTTGATTAAAATTATTTGATTGCTATCAAAAATCATTAAGTCTTCAAGCTTCTGCAGCATTTCATAACAAAGTTTAATCAATTAATTTTAAAGAAATTTTCAGAAATATTCTGCAATTATTCTAGTCTCCTCTACTGGCGGCCTTTGGTACCACAGGCTTCAAGTTCGAATGGCGGTGGCATGGATGGCGGTGGATTTTTAATCCATCGTTCTGGCGATGGCATGGATGTTTGTTAGTGGTTCGAAATCCACGTTAAACTGTAGATCCTGATCTAATTAGCCCAAAGTGTGCAAGAAAGGATTGTAGACCGGCAAACCAAACCTCTACTGGCGGCCTGATGGACAATTGGTTAGCGCTCTGGTATTTGATACCACGAGCTTTGGGTTCGAATCCTGACGATGGCATGGATGTTTGTTAGTGGTTCGGAATCTACATTAAGCTGTAGGTCCCAGTCTAATTAGCCTAAAGTGTGCAAAAAATGACCGTAGAGCGACAAACCAAGCCACTTCTACTGTAAATTAGAAATAAATTAAAACATTTTTAATAACGAAACTTTCTTTATTCCTACAAAATATTATTCAGGCCAGATGCACTGAGTCCTTCATCCTTAAAATATTATTAGATCAGATAATAACACAAAAACTAGAATTTTGATAAGATTTCCTTTATAAAACGCAAATTAAACAAATGTATAAATTTTTTTTAAAAATTAAAATAAAATTTCATTAATGTTTCAAATATGTGCGTTGATCATCTTTCCATGCAGTCACCATTCACCTGCAAGCAATTTTGATATCATAAAACTATCTTTAATTTCTTATTTTTCTTTGCATAGAATTCACCATCCTGTTCAGAGTTGGTGAATTTAACATTTCCCTAATGACAAAACTTTAGGAAACAAATGTGTCTTTAGACATAATAAAATACTAGAGCAAACGTCAGAGCTTAAAGAGGTCGTCGAAGAATTCAAATCGGGAATTTTGAATAATTTCGACAATACGGGCAGTTGCACTTTTATTATCCTCCGCCCTCACACATTGTAGCAGACTTAAAAATAGTTCACATTCTTAATGACTTTCAATTATATATTATTATTATTTTTATTTTTTTTTTTTTTTTGCACGAAGAAACTTCATCTCTTCATCTAAGATTTTGCAGGTCATTGTATAATGGCAGTCATTGTAATTTGCTGTCACATAAATCACTCCTTTAAGTTCTTGGATGAAGTGGTATAAATGATGGCGATTGTTAATCTTGGTATTTTACGGTTGAAGTTTGAGGATTATAACTGAATGGTTTTTAAGTTACAAATTCTTCTTGAATCGAAAGACTGATGAACAGACTCAAAACATACAACTTTATTTAAGATACTATAAAGAAATCCAGCGATGGAAGGTAGACCCCTTTTTTTTTTTTTCTAAATTAGAGACTCGAATATGTAATTCTCGTTGTACTCTAAATTAGGTGTTATAAGGAAGATATGCCGTTTTTAAAGTTATTACATTTTCTTCTCCGTCACTATCAGAAACATATTTCAGGATGCTTCCTCTTTTTAATCTCTTCCATTAAATTTATGTTTTATTTTTTTTTTTTTTGTTCACAAAAGGGGCCAAGAAGTAAACTAAAGTAATTGGAGAGTTTTACATTTTTTTTTTTAAATTAATCATATAGGTTAATGTTTTGTAAATAATTATACAGAAGCGTGAAAAAGCAAAGTTTATATTTAGCAGGATTGAAGAAGATTTTATGAGTTTCTGAAATATTCCATTTTCACCGAATACGAGTTGACGTCTGTCTATCTTAGCATAATCTCAGAGCTGGAGTGATAGATAAATATGGAATTGGTCTATTTACTGTCGGGAAATGTACCACAATAAATTCACAATTCTGAGAAATCTTCATTTCGATGCCAGACAGGAAAAGGAAAAGTAAGATTTGGATCAAGATTTCTGGTCTTCTCGAACACCGGAAAATCAATTTCCGTATTTCTTTGTTTTTATGTATTTTTCTTCTGATAAATATTAAAGAATGCTTTTCTGGGTATGTCCTGCATTTTAATTCATTGGCAATTTATTTTTCCCCTTTCTAACCGAGAAGAAAACAAACATGTAGTGCTGTAAATGGGATTTCCCCTTTTCTATAATAAACATAAACATATGATAATGTTATCATTAAAATACAATAAATAAATTGAACTTAAGATTGTAACTATATGAAAACAAGTTGTTTTAGCATGTCTTTTTTAAAACGTTTATTAAATATAACTTTTTTTATCTAGTTTATTGTTAATAATCAATGACAATTTTACATTCAATGGAATTTCAAAATATTTCTTTTCAGAAACTGATTTTTCTCATGTAAAAGTAAAAGTTTTTTTCTTCGATGGTTTTATTAAATGTTTTTGAAAAGTTAGATAATTTTAGTTTTAAAATCATTACAGTAGTAATTTTCTTTGTCATTATAATTTTTTTTTAAATATTTCAGGTTTAAAATTAAATGTTCGAGTTCAATATTAGCTAGAAAAGTATTTTAAAAAATAAGAAAAATATAATAATTTTCGGAAAGGCGTCTATTATTTGGTCTTTTCAAATGATGATTTTTTACTTTCCCATTTTAACTACAAATAAACTGAATAATTTTGTTCTTTTATCTTAACAGCTATTGTTATTTTAAAAGTTTGTTTATCATATTTTTAACATTGTTGTAATATCGTATTTATACTCATTTTTTTTTTTTTTTCATTTTTGTTTTTAAATTGTGATACGATGTAATTGAAAATCTTTTGTAATCAAACTATTATTAAAACGTATTCAATCAATAAAAATACGTTTTTTTATTGAATTTTATATTTTATCAAACTTGATATACTTTGACGTAAAAGTTTTGTCGTTGTTTTATAAAATTTCAGGATAATATGCTGTCAAAATTAGATATGTGACGAATTTTAAGAAGTATATAAATTTTCATATTGTTAGTTTTGTAATTTACAACTTAAAACCTTTTACAACATATTTAGAAAATATTTATTAGTTTATTATCTATAGAAGATATTTGCTGTAATAATAATGTGGCTGCCTTAGGTATAATTAATGTAGAGATTGTTTTATTTTGCTAATATGCAATAATTTTTGGATCAATATTTTCTCTGCAGCCCACGATATTGCCGAAGAAGAACCTCAACGCACCCCGCACAAATCAGTAGCCCTTCGACAAGCAAATCCTCAAAATCGAACAAAACGTGTGGGTGGAAGACTTCCAAGTTCTTCAGCAAGACCATGTCCTCTGGTGAGATACTGCGCGGTCTCAAAAAACTCTCGCTCACCTCGTCTGGCTCCAGCTCCGATACTGGTGAGATGGAAGCGGGAAAGCCAAGGAAGTCAAAATCCAGCCAGCTGAAGAAGAGGTCCTCCTGTGGCAATGATGATGTAGTTATTACGGATGATGATCCAAAAGTCCGTAGCCCTCGCAGTCCTGGTGGCTTTAGACCTTTGAGGTAAGCGTTATTTTGTGTATCCTTAAGACAGTGGTTCTGTTAGACTGTGCAACACGACCGCAAAGAGGACACGTTTGGGTTGATTAGAAGAACACACTGTAACTGATGCTAATGAAATTTAAACCAGCTCCCCCCAAATATATATATATATATATATAAAGGAAAATTAATAAAAATTTTAAATAAAATAAAAGTGAGTAAAAAATTAACTTGGAAGTTTTATTTTCGTGGATGTAAAATAATCTTCGTTAAATAATCTAAAATAATCTTCGTTAAATAATTTAAAATAATCTTCGTAAATACTAGTAATTACTTTCTTGTTGCTACCTGAAATCAAAATTTTATAACTAAAATTTTTTGATATTAAAAATTTAAGATGGTAAAAATATAATATGTGGGAAAGATTTTTTATTTGGCTACTGCCAAAATGTAATTCAAGTCAACTAGTTCGTAATAACTGAGAAAACATTTTTCTGATAATCTATTTAATTTTATAAAAATCACCTATCTCATAGATGGGTAATGATACTTAAAGGTTTCATTATTTTTGCAATTATGAATTAAATCTTTATTAATTAGTTATCGTTAGATTTCAACAAACGTAATAACTCATTTACAGTTAATAATAATTTTGTAGATTATTTTTTAATTCGATTATTATTCAATAATTTAGCAGATTATTGAGTTCTTAATTTTTAGTAAACAGATAATAAATCCGTATACTGATAATATAAAAGGAATTGAGTAAGAGAATCAAATCTTTTTTTGTGACATTTAATGATGAATCGGAATTGAGAAGAGTGCAACTCAATCAATTTTTCTTCTTAAGGGCGCAATCAGTCGAAATCAAGGGGAAAATTTTGAGAATCACATGTCTTAAGACATTTTAAATGCGTAATTTCAGGTTGAAGTCTTTCTGTTATAGACAAATATATTAATTGAGTAAACCATATTTTTATACAAATTACTACATTTCTTGCTCTAAAAATTTAAAATAAAATAATCGCTACGTTATTTAAATAATTATTATAATAAATAAAAGGACGCTTAATTAATAATAAACGATTAATACTAAATTATTGTATTAAACGTTTACGATTAATACAATAATTACTATTACGTGAACTTGAGTTATTCCTTTTTTTAACTTTACAATACTAGTTATCTTTATCAATATGATGGTACACTTATATGTAGTGCAGCAGCATCATAATAAAGACTCGATTTTGAAAATAAGAAATGAGGGAGGAGAAGAAATAAGATGATCTAAAGTCAAAGATGAGGAGTGAGGTGAAGAAATTTTTTTATCTAAAGAGTGCGGAGAAATGATCTAAAGTCAGTGAGGAGAAGTGATCTAAAATCAGTTAGAGAAGAGACGAGTTGATTTAAAATCAGTGAGGAGAAAAGACAACGAGATACAATGGAAAAGGTGGTGGTGAAATAATATGAAACAAACTTAGAATGGACTCCTGGCCTTTATAAGACTGAATTTGTAGAATCTTCGATCACAGTACCCATAATATTTTATGTGAGAAATATTATGCTCATTATTATTTTGAGTCATGAAATGACCGATAAAAATAAAGGTGTAGCCTCTAAGGGATAAATAAAATAATTTGTGATTGAACTATATTATACCCTTGAGTGTTGGTGATTAAATTTATTTAAATTTTGTGATTTTTAATTCTGTGTATAATTTGTGTAGACTTATTTATATATAAATATATATAATTTGCTAAATCATAGATATTATTTACACGATTCAGACAATTACTGTTGAGTTTTTTTTATTTATCAGCTTCATGCTCAGTAGTGTTCTTTACTACTTAATGATAATATTATATTGTAATTTAATTTTTTTTCACGTTATACTAATTATCTATATATTTTTTATTTCAATCTTAATTATTTTTTTTTATTTTATGAGTGTGTAATGATCTCTTATCTCACAAGATTCTGGAATAAAAACGAATCTAAAAAGTTACATATAATGCTATGAAGTTTAATTGATGTGTGATTTTATTAGTTATTGCGTAGCACAATGCATGTGTATAATTTAGTTAAATTTTAATGGAACTAGTTTGGTGGGAATATCATGGAGTGGGTGGGTTACAGCGAATCTTATTGGAAATGTAAGAATGTACTAAAATATAAAAATTAGACCTAACTCCTCTTACCCTAGTAAAATAAAAATAATGTTATTTCTAACAATTAATATGCATGTAGAAAGGACAAAGGCTTGTAAAATAAAATAAAAATGGTTATAGCCTTAATTTGGAATATATTTGTGTTGAATTAGTTTAAAGGGTTTTTTTGGGGGGGGGGGATGATATTAATGTAGTTGTATTTTTTTGGAACATTATGGATTTTTATGGAACATCATCACACTATTCTAATTAATAAAACACTAATTTTTGAAATTGTGTCTCCAACAGTAAAGCAATGTCTGTGTCAGAACCGGGATCTTCGTCCAAATCCAGCAACCTTGGAATCGTCTGCAGAAAGGAGGATCTCAAAGCTATTCTTTGCACTGCCAGCAAAAAATTCCCTCTCGCATCACCTTCGAAAAAGCGCAGGGGTCAAGCACCTCTAAGGCAAACGAAGTCCGCCTCTTTCGACACCCCCGAAGACCGAAGGCCACCTCGAAAAGAACCCATTCGAAGAGCCGGGAGCGAGGAACCCCGTTCCAGACGAAGCAACGTCTTCTTTGAGAACAACGAATCTCAGCAATTGAAAAACGACAACGCTCCAGTTCAGCCGGAACCATTAGTTCCTTCACCCAATGCGATGGCGGTTGATAATCTCAACGCCCAAAATATTAACTTCGATGCCATGATTGCTGACGAGGGTGATCAGATGCAGGGGAAGACGCAGAACTTTGTGGAAGGCAGCCTGTCCACAGTTAAGTGGGACGAGTGTGAGGTCGTGGATGCTGTGATCATAGGGGATGCCATCGAGTCGTTTCTGAAAGGATCCATGTCCGGATCGGAGAAGAAGGTCTCGTTCAGAAGAAGTTCGGATAAGAAATCGAAATCTGATGGTTAATGATTTTTTCCATTTCGCGTAATGGAGAGATTATTTTACGTATTTTATATAAAACTATATTTGAATATCAAGTTCAAAGGTGGATCCTGAAATTATGCAAATTAATTAATATTATGAATTATTTAATATTATGAAATTATAAAATAATTCAAAATTTCAATATCTAAGTGTTAGATAGGGATATAAATTCTATGATTATTAAATTTAAAACTAAAAAAAAATCTTATAATTTATTTATTTATTTTGAAAAACTGTTATTTATTTATTTATTTTTTTTTTTCTAGTGACAAAAATGTTATGAACGATTTTGTTACTTATTGCATAAAGTTAAAGAGATTTTACGCTGAAATATTTGATTTTTTATTTCAGCTTTTTTAATGCAAGATTATTTTTCCTTTTTGAATTCTGAATAGCATTAAAGCAGTTAGAAAAATCATTGGTAAATAAAGTTTAATGATGAGCATATTTCAAGTCGATAAATTCATAAGTGGACAATGAATAATCGGCAAAATAATGCTCATCAAATCATACAAATTTTATTAGATAACGTTCTAAATTATACTGGAAGTTCTTACTTCAACAGAGAGAAACCTTTCTGAAGAATCACTTTCAAAGCTGTTGCAATTTTTAAATGTTTATCCTAAAAATCGAACCAAATTAATATTGCTTCAGTTAGAAAATTCTTTACCGTAATTATAATTTTCTTATTAATTTTAAAAATTATATAATTATTTTTTTATTTCCTTGGCAGTTACTAAATTTTAAATAATTCCATATCTAGTGCGAATTTTTTCTCAATAATATTTAAATTAAAAGGATTTCATCTTAATAAACAATATAGATTCTTATTCGAATCACACCGATTCAAATTATGTGAATCATTGCAGAAAACATAATAAATTATTAAATCTTGTTAGTTGGCATTTAAATACCAGTAATGTAAATTATAAAGCATTATCTTTCATCTTCTATTCATTTTAATAAATAAAATAATAATTTAAAATAACTGTTATGAGCAGTGAAATGAGGATTTTATGAGATCAAAATTAATTAAACTAATTTAAATGATTTTATGTGTATAGGAAAGAAGAATGTAACATAAAAATAATACTGAGATCTACCTTTGAACTTGTAAGAAGGATCTGAGATTATGTAAATATGAGCTTTGTTATACATATTATAAGCACCAAATGCATTTGTGCTACATGTAAAAAAATACTTACTGCATGTTGAGAAAGTTATTTTTAATTAGCCACATGTGTTCTTTAAGTCTTACAGTTTCATTATATGTATTTTATATATATAAAATGACATAAGTCAAAGCACAAAAAATCATTTTTCGAAAATTTTGTTTTATGCCTCAAAATCTCAAATGCAATTTTAAACTGAATTCCGTACTTGTATATTAAACTATTTTATTTTATAAAGAAAAATTAATATTTAATAACTGTAATTTTACTATATACTTACTATTTAATAACTATAATTTTAATTATGTATATTTAATTGCGGAAGAATAATTTAAGATTTTTCGAATCTCATTTTAATGTCTAATGTTTTTTTAACAATCTTAATCTTTCATTAATTTTTACTCAAAGGAAAACAAAATATGCATAATAAATAATATAAAAAAGTAATATACTATGATTGTGTAAGAAAAATTGTTTTAGTAAAATATACAAATCTAGTTGTAGAATGCTGCAGTTTTTATTGGTGCATAAAATGTAGTACTTTTCATCGCATGCTTCATTATCATAACAAATGTAGTTTATTATTTATTTCTATTTTATTTATTTTTCTATCAATCGAATGAGTAACATTAGTTAAAAAAATTTATGTTATATTGAAAAAAAAAAATTATGTTACAGTAGAATCCCGATTATTCGAGTTAATATGGACCAAGCTCACATTGCGTAAGCAAAAAAAAAAAAAAAAAAAAAGATAAACCAGGTTTACATAAATCGTAATTAAATAAAGCGATGAAGTATAAATTTACACCCAATTTATTAATTTTTTATGCTAGTATATTTATTTACAATTCTTATGAGATACATTTCAAGTATTTGCATAAAAACAGGGAATAAAATTGTTCATTTGAAGAAGTTCTTTTTTTTATTTTTTAATTGTTTGTTTATTTTTGATTATGGGATAATAAATACTTTCTTGCCGGAGTGTTACATTATTGTATAAATATCATCTGAATTGCAGGGTTAGCCTTTTCTTGATGCTAAATGTATTCAGTACAGTTTTTTCGATTGTCCTCCTCCTTAGACCTTAATATGGAAGATGAAAGAGGAGATCAGTTCAGAATAGAAAAAAATGCTATAATATATTTTTTCAGTAACATGATTAAAGCAATAACTCGGCTAATCAAGACTCTACTGTATTTACATTTATATACAAGTTAAATTATTATTTTATCATACAAATTAAGTTAATTTTTTTATATATTTATTTTTAAAATTGTATATTTTCTATCATTATTATTATTTTTTTTTTTTTGCACTTTTGTATTATTGTGTTCATTTTTATTTTTATTATTATATTTTTTTATTATTCTATGCATTTATTTTGCAAGTATTAAAATTACTAACAGGAATCTATATGAATAGATTTTCTTGGAATTTTTAGTTGTGTGAAGTTACTTTCTTCAATTAATTCATATTAAAATATAATTCTAAATTTATTTAAACTTTTCAAACAAAAGGAATTCTTTTATTTCTTTTACTTCAGTAGACAAATATGCTGTTCGTGAAAGAAAAAAAAAAATGTTAACTCGATTTTTTTTTGTTATGGGTTTTAATACAATTCTTTTCTCATACTTTGTTAAATAAGATTAATTTGATCTTTTGTACATCGGTCCCAATGGAAAAAAGAAAAAATTATTTTCAAGTTAATACAGTAAATGTAATAAAATAGATTATTATTTTAAATAACTGTATAATAGAAATATCAGGTGAATTTTCTTTTTCGATATGATTTAACTTTCCAAATTAACTGTAATAACAAAATCATTATTATTTCATTTAATTTTTGCATTATTATTTATGTAAAACATTTTCAGTTTTTTTGGTTTTTACCTGATTTTTTTATTTGAAAATGTTTTACTTATTTATGTTAAACTTTTTTACGTGGATTAGAAATAACTTCTAATTCTGGGAAATATTTAGTTACTTAAAATTAAACTTTAGATTCATTATATAAAATTTATTACTCAAATAATATACTATTTTATGTATATAAAATTTTTCGATATACTAATTTTAATTCATGCTAGCAATGTCACATAAAAGTTTTCAATTATTTTTGAATATTTTATATGAAAATACTTACCATTATTTATAAATATAATTATGATATATCCATTTTTATTGTAAATTAACTATTATTCACCGTTTGGTTTTTAGATTTTTAGTGTAATGAAGTAATACAATACGAAGAAAACACCAATAGCAATATCTGTAAACATATGAGGGTAATCTTGAAATACTTTAGTCGCTGACCCGAATTTAGTTGACCTATAGTTAAGATATATAACTATTATTAAGTAATCATATATAAATAACTCTTTTTAAATGAAAAGAAACATTATTTCTTACTTAATGAAAATAAAATGTAAGGCAAAGTTTGGCACAATTTTAGTTCAAACTACTATAGAAATGAGTATCAATACTACACTTTTGAGAAAATTTGTTTGCGCACTGTGTACGGAGCTTTAATTTGTTACATGTTACAAAGCGCCAAATAGTTGCTGGGCGGGCCCAGCTACATTGAGGAGCTTTTAGTATTTGCTTATACGTTAAAGAGGAATTGTATTTCTTTAGCAACATTTAGCATAGGTTGTAGTTCAGCTGTGTTTCTGTTGTCTTTTTTCCAAAGCGCTAAATTTTCAAAGCAGTGGTATCAAACTTGAACATACCACCTGTTGTGCATAAGGAATTCAATTTCTTGCTTATTTTAAAGACTACGTAAAAAGAATTTTATTCCCCTATTTCATTAATTATATTTCAAAGCAGTGGTATCAAACTTGAACATACCACCTGTTGTGCATAAGGAATTCAATTTCTTGCTTATTTTAAAGACTACGTAAAAAGAATTTTATTCCCCTATTTCATTAATTATATTTTCATAATTTGAACAAGTTTAAATTTTAAACATTATACAAAAATAACTAAATAAATAAGGTAAAATCTGTAAAAAGGAAAGCATATACTGAAAAGTAAATAATATATTATGTTTAAGATTATAAGAAAGGACAAAAATAAAGTTCATTTTGAATGATGTACAGAAAAATTAAAATTTTTGAGTTACCATATATCATTAAATATCATATATAATATTAAATTATCTTAAAGATCATTAGTTATTTTTTTTAAAGTAAAATAGTAGGTTAAGAAGCGATGACAAATTCCGTTTACTTAAAATATTCGAAATCTAGAGTTAAAGTATAATTTTAATGCAGTTTGTCCTATCCGGTTATAAAATTAATCCAGTTTGTGATTTTAATTCAGAATTCAGTTTTATCCGAAATCCAGTACTAAGGTGATAAATATAACTTTTTAAAGTATCTATTTCTAAAATATATTTAATTACTTTATTTTATAACTCTTCAAATTTATAATTTCTTAACTTTTTATTATATTTATATGCTGTTTACAGAATCTGTACGGATTAGCTTTGCATTTTATTTTTATGCCTAGATATTTTTTATCTTATATAAGAAATGTAATGCAAGTAAAGGAAATAATAACTCATATCCAAGATATCTATTTTTCATGTTTGTTATCACACACACACAAAAAAATTTATTCAAAATTTTACATACGCATACAAAAACCATTAGTTTAAAAGTTATACTAAGAACACTTTTATTAAAATAAAATATTCCACAATATTTTTATTGTATTCACTAGAAATAAATTTTAACCAAACTTTTTATCGAGATAATTTTTTCCTCCATTCCTGATCGACCATCCCAATATGTGAAATTTAATAAATAATAATTGCATTGAATAAGATCCATCTTTATAAAAAATAAGAAATTAAACAGAAAGAATCGTATCACTTGAATCTCAAGAATGTAATCTAATCTAGAATGTGATGTAATCTAGATCTCTATCTCAAGAATGTTATGTAATCTAATACGATATCACGTGAATCTCAAGAATGTAAACATTTTCCCAAAAGCTTTAAACTACAAAATTTTATTAATCTTTTAAAAAGAAATGAAAATATAATTATTTTATCTCTTTTGGAAATAATTAATACAATTAAAAAAAAGTGCTATAAAATGAAAAATTAACCAAGAAGTTTGATAACCACTGCTAACCCGAAGGTGTTGTGTTAATGGTTGAAGGATCTTTTAGTGTCATTTACATCTACATGACCTCAACATGCAGTGAGAAATTGTGAGACTGTATACAAAACATATCGGGGGTATTTTTTAAAGAAATCATTCTATTTATTCCATGACAAGCTACTGTCATTACAGCTGCTCTCATTCCCTGGGGGTGCCTCGAAAGTACTCTATATATATAAAAATATATATTGTCATTCTGAAGTAGCTTGTCTCCGTATGTGCTGAGCATAAATGTAAGCGTCAATTTTTGTTATACAAATAACCTTATATATATATTGCTAGTTTGTTACATGTCGTTGTGAAACAATGTCAATGGCAGTTCATAATCAAACTGTAGATCTATATGATGCAAAAATATATTAGAAAATAGCACAATAAATATTGCTGTATTGTGACTGCCACAGAGGCTGTGTCTTATTTATTTAATACAAATACATATTGATCCGAATCTAGTTATTTAATTTAATTTTTAAAAAAATTAATTAAAAATAGAGTTATCTGAATTTTCTAAGCTTAAGATTAAAATTGTTAAAAGCAACATTGAGTTCACTATAAAACTTTTTTTTTGCGAAGAATTTCTCAAATTTATATCAAGATTCTTTATTATTTATTATTATTAATAATAATATTTTTTTTTTTAAATATTAAGTAATTTATTTTCATTGCTTCATTTAAAAGTAACATTTTCTAAAAACATTACTAAGAATACTTGTCAAATATGCTTTCAATTTCACCATTCATCATCAAATTAACGGCATTTTAGTATTGCATTATAATACTACAAATTTCGGTTGCTTCTAAAAATAAAATAATTTTTTTCTTGGCAAACCAAATTCTATAAATAATTGAACTTGTTGATTTATTAATTGATATTATTTAAGTATTTACAAAATTTGAAAATTCAAAACTTCTAATTTACATATTTATGAAGCAATACTTTAGCAAAACTCTTTTAAATAACAAAATGTGGTAAAATCGCAGAACAGGGGCCGTTGAGATTTGGCATCAAAAATCTTTTCGCCCAACTGCGCCAAGTAACGGGTTGTGATTGGAAGTTAAGTGAATTGCAATTTTACACACAAATTACTACATTTTGCAACTTATAAATCTACATAAAAAAAAAGTTGCCAAATACCAACCGTCCCTATTTTGCAATTTGGCCCAAAATATAAGTACGAAATTATTGTATACAAATAGAAATATCGAATACATTAAATATCATTTTCTTTTTATGGTACGTAATAGGTTTTCAACTAACATTTTAAATTAACTCGTACCTCTTTAAAGTTCATTATTCCCACTTTACGAACTTTATTATCATTTTCATGAATTTTTATTCAAAATTTTCTTTATTTTGCTATCACTCCAAAAAAAACCAATACATGGTAATTTAATAATGATATAGGTAACAATAAATGGTTAATAATAATGATATTATAAACTTTTGTCATTATTATTCTTAAAGAACGACTCAAATGAATTATTTGCGTAATTTCATTTCCTACAAGCCTCGATACCATTATGAAAAGGACTTTTTTATCAAAATATGAGTAGTGAGAGTATGAATGCGATTAGAACCCTCAAACTATCAAAAGATATTATTGATTTTCAGAAATCTTTTTTTTAATTTAAATTATTTCTTTTCCATGTGACATGAGATAAAACTGCAGTTTGGCTTATAAAACTAAATATTAAAAAAAAAAAAAAAGAGTAAATACTAAAAATCCTTATCTATGTAACAAAATAAAGCAAAACGATTGTAAAAGTTACAAAAATCAATTAAAAATTAATCTAAAACTTAAAAAGAAATAAATAGAAAGTATTTTTAATATAAGATTTAAAGGGGGGGGAGGAGAGAACCGTTGACAATTTATTTAAATATATATATGTGTGTGTGTGTGTATATATATATATATTTGGTTTAAAAATTAATTTAAGTGTTCCCCAATACAAAGAAATAATTGGAAAAGGTATTTAAAAAAGAACAGCAAATAAAACATCAAAAAATCCAATTATCATGAGTAATCTATAAAAAATATATTACATTTCTGAATTCAAACAAAATAAATGTGAATATGTTTGCAAACATTTTAAGTAAATAATAAAATAATATTTATAAGCCGCTAGTAAACACAAACTTTTTTTTTGTAGCTAATAATTATTAAAGATTGCGAAAACTTCTAGAAAAATACTTAGAAATATGAAAAATATATGTAATAATGGAGAATCTACATTTACATCACAATATCTTTGAAATTTTCAAAGCTGCATTTATTGATGATAAAAGATATCGAAATAAAATATAAAATGTAAATATTTTTATATTTCTAATCAACAGAATGCCGAAATAGTTTTGGTTTTATATTTGGTTAAAATGATGAGCTAAGAAAGGCGGCAAATAATATAAAATCTCAGTTTGACTATAATACCTCTCAAACATCAAAATTTTTCCTTATTCTTTAAATATCAATCCTATAAAACAAATATGGGAAGAATTTATTTAAAAATGAGATAAATGTTAAAAAATAAGTATCTTAAAAATTGTATGAAAAATATGTATCTCTATATTTGTTATTTCAGTCATTGCAATAGCTACAGAACCGTACTTGGTTCAATATAGTCTCTTGTACGGTTCTGAAAATCGATACAAATCCGACAAACAGATATAAATTCAACAAACCGATATAAATCCAACAAACTATAATTTAAAGAAGTTAAATCTACTTGAAAAGTAAATACTTGTGATCTGGCTGTATCAATAACTACTTTGATCACATGGCATTATAAATATCCACTATATTTTTGAGGGTTAAAGATAAAGTCTGAAAAATGTTTAAAGTTATGACGTAGAATTAAAAAAATGGAGCCGATATAGAGACTCTGTAAAATCTTATGGTCTACAAAATAAACGCTTAAAATCTTTTATATTTTTCAAAGGAATTCTTTTGTACATGCACTCAAAAGTTCTCTGTTTAAGTTCGAGACTCGATACTGAAACATTTCACACTAGTTGCATTTAGTTAAAAATACAACATACTACAATTCGTTGAGCATTAACTCTTGTGTGCCAACATATCACAGGTCAACGACAAGTTTAATTAAACCTTCAATAATAGTTATAAAATAATAATAAACAATAATAGTTGCTACAATAAACTCAATTGGTACAAAAAAAAATCACACACAAAACAATGTAATATATATACATTATATATATATATGGGGGTATTACATTATAAATGTAAACAATTATTTTAAAACCTGCATTCCAATATAATTTACTCACTCTGGAATGAGCAAGATACAAATTTTGGAGAAAGATCTTTTAAGGATGCCAGATCACCTGAGCCTCATAAATCTTTCCTCACCTAAAATACAGGAACAATACAAACCAAATCCATTTATGAATCAGTAAATTGTTCTCAACAAGCAATACCAAATTACCCATACGAACATTGCCCTTTATCAAATTTTCATTTACTGGATTACTGTAACTCACACAAATAATTACAATCCCCCTTTCTCCACATCCTTTGCACAATTTTAGTTATCTTCTGCTACTTATTAAGTCTATCATTTAAATTAGTCAAATCTAGCTCAATAATTGAGTAAACACATTTGTTTGTTAAGAAATGAGCTGTGGTTAAAACTCCGAAATCATTCTCATTAGCTGATACAGGACACAAAGGTCAAGAATTTAAAATTCCTTCAATTTGTACAACCACGATAAGAAAATCTTTATAAGTTCTGCCCCTAGGACTCACTTAAACTGATATTTAAGAGACTTAATTGCAGAGAAATCCAAAAGTCCTCCGAAATTGGGTGCTCTGAGTGTAATGAATTTCAGTTCTATATTTTCAGCAAATAAATGACCAGCTAATTTTTCATCCAGTTTTTTAGCTAATTTTTGAAACCTTTTTTCTTCCTCTATTAGCACCGAGGAAATTTCATGCGTTGCACTAGTTCAATTTAGCACATTCCCCTCTGTGTGCAATCTCTTTAGTGTGGCTATAAATAATTTCGATGTCAGATCTCACACAATCTTTAAGTGCACTGCTTTAAATACAAAACACACAAATACATATAAATATACCATATGGAGAATACTTCTTCGTGAGTTTTTAATTTTAACCATGAATGTACCACAAAAGTCCATGCCAGAACAGTTGAAGAGATAATCAAGAATAACTCTTTATATAGGTAGGTTATCCATTAATTGTGTCAAAAAAGAAGAAGTTTTAGTTAGAAGATTTAGAAGTTAGAAGAAGTTTTCCTTAGAAGTTTTTCTTCTTTTTATTGATCAAATTTTTCTCAAATATTACTTAGTAATACTGATGCACCAATATATAAATATGTTTTGTAATGATATATAATAACAAGAAATGTAAATTTACAATTTTGGGGCAAAATTGCCGGATGTCTCTTCACAAAAACTAAATCTGTGCGACCCAACAGCCACCAACACATCAGAATCCAAGAAGAGATTTAAGTTTTTTAATCTACTACTGGGCTACTTACATCATTTTATCTAAAGGTTTCGAATCTCCGAGACAAATTACTGTTCTTAACACCTCTTAATCAAATATGACCTCTCTATTTCTGCAGTTGCAAGGAGCCCTGACATACTAGTCAAAGGATTATATAAATTGTGTAAAAACCCGAAAATACAACTCAAAATCCAAGTAAAGTTACATAACTATTACGTGCATAAAATAATTTAGTATTAGTTTAAACACATGCAATTTATCTTCAAGTTCTTTAGAATAGTTTTTAAGTTCTGAATTGAATGCCTCACAATCTCCTGAAAAAGTAATCACCCAGGCAGGACAATCTGCAAGAAAGTCGGGGTTTTCACCATCAGCTGATAAGTTATCAGCTGAATTTTCGAAAAGTCTGACTAATTCTACTAGATCCAAATACTTCACAATGACTAGTTGACGCCTCCCTTAACTGGCGTGCTTTATTCCTGACACACTTGCTGCTTTTTTAAAATTTTCAACTGTTTCATCATTTCATTGGCCTCGAGTCAATACCATTTCTTCTTTGATTCTAGATTTAAGTTTTGTGACAGTTTCGCACCCAAGGTACTTCGTCAAACAAATAAATCTATTTTGTACAAATGTTGTGAGATTAATTGGGTATTTCTGCAACTAAGATAACACGATCGCAGAATTACTCCAAAGATAAACTTGATTTGCTTCGATTTTCAAGGCAGTGATAACTTTTTCACTAACTATTATAACACAGCGGCACACAGTTACATCCTGTAAATTGGTAGACTTTTACAGGAGCAACCAGAGATTTACTCGCTACTAGTTTCACCAAGGTCTATCAAGATTTTGAATTTGCAGTAAATTGACGCTCCAGAGCTACGTTCCGAAGTTTCAGCAAACCCACGGATTTCAATCATCCAGTGCAGTTAGCAGTTCTTCCTAGTATCTGATGGGAATGCAGCTTATGAATTCTAGCAGAAAGCTAATATTAAGTGAATTCTAAAGTGATATAATTTCAGGATAGTTGGCAACGGTTAATTAATAAGACATGTTAAATCTAATGTTTACACTTCGTAGTTTTGTTTTATACGATATGTTGATTTAGGAATAGATTTCTCCTTGGACAATGCTTGATTTTTCTTGCGGCGAGGAAGCTTGTGATCTTTTAGACTGGTATATACCTGTCGCTTTCAATCATAAAAGACATATTGAAATTATTGAAGGAAGTAACTCGGATACTCAGAAATGGAGAATGAAAGAGAGGGTATAAGTTTAAAATAATTTGAAACTGCCACTTATTGTAAAATGTTGAAAATTATAATTTAGTTGTCCAAGAATTTGTTTTATATTAAAAGTAGAGGATCCTTAATGATTTTGGACTGTCTTATTTGACTATCAATACGATCTTTTCATTAATATGTATCATCTGTGCAATAAAACTTAATTTTAAGATTAATTCTATACAATTTTAAGCATTTTTTAAAAAGTATTTGGCTCGTATTAAGTAGCTCTACACTTTAAAAATGCTAGAATTCTAATTTGTGTGGATTGTATTTTTAAATTAATTGCTAAGCAAGTTGATATTGAATTTTTAAAAAATTGGAAATGAAAAACAATTATAATAATAAATTATTTATTTGACTAGAAAAATTGCATAAATTAAAATGTAAAAAAAAAAATAAATTTTTTTAGATATTAATTTTAAAAAAATTGTTGATGTTTTGATAATAGCTGAGAATTAATCATTATGTTTGATTTTTTTGCAATTGAATTGTATTCTTTTAAAAGTGACACTGTATATATATATATATATGTTTATTTATATTTGTATCATATGAATACACCCATGCACTATGTGTTTGTTCTGTGTTTAAGATAATAACTTTTTAGATGAAGACTGTAAGTGTTGCCCTAGTCCTATGCTTAAATGTTGGAGTTGATCCTCCTGATGTAGTTAAAACTCAGCCATGTGCACGATTAGAGTGTTGGATAGGTATGTCTGATATATTTAATTTGTCACCTTTACATTAATTTAAAGCATAGCTTCCATTTTGTTACATAAAATTTTATTTTGTTTCATTGGTGATTATATAAAAGTCTTTTTATTTATTTAATTCTGATAATTAAAAATTGCCCTTTACTAGACATGTTTAATTTCATCTAATTAAAAATTTTAACTTTCCAATGTAAAGATTTTTGTTTAATATAATTGTACAAATTAGTTTTTCAATTATTAATTTGTTCATTTTTAATTTAATATTTTTTTATAAATTATTAACTACTAATTCTTTTGCCGATTTTCATACTAATACATTAAATTAAACTGTTTTTAATGCAAAATTATTATATTTAATTTCAGTGAAAAATAAATTATTTTGTACTGTATTTGAATCTTAATTCATTTCAGTACAATATTATTTGTGTTTTACGTACAGATCCTATGTCACTTGTGCCTCAAAAAGCTTTAGATTCAATAGCAGGTGCTTTGCAAAAACAGTATGAAAAATGGCAGCCTCGAGCTAGATATAAGTATAGTCTGGATCCTACTGTTGATGAAGTAAAGCGACTATGTACCTCATTACGTAGAAATGCCAAGGTTGGTATTTAAGCATGTATTGTATTATTTAATTTTTCTAATGTGTACATTTAAAAGATATCCTATATAAATACCACATTAAACCTTAAGTTAAAAATTTTCTTAACAGATTATGTTATCCATTTAAACTTTATTTATGGATTTTAATTATGTCTTTAAAAATTGCTCTATATTCTTAAATATTTAAAATTTAAATGCCCTACAACATTAAATTGTTTATTGCTTATTGCTATAACCAGTCTGTTGTTTATTACAAAGTATAAACTTCAGTAAATTTCAGTATATCTTAAATGACATTATTTTGTTTTGTTCACTTTATTCAATGTTCAACAAAAACTTGTTAAGAATACTAATTTCAAATAAAAATTTATAAAATCTTCTATGGTCAACAAACAATTTTTAATAAAAGGGAAATGTTAAAAAATAATTAATTAATATGGCCTTTATTCATATATATTTAGTCCTTTTCTTTATATTAATCCATTCTGTATTATCTTTGTGTTATTATTCAATAATTTACTTAGAACAGTATGTTTTATAAACAAAGTTCTTTTAAAAATATTTCTTAAATTTAATTTTTGCAGGATGAACGAGTTTTATTTCATTACAATGGACATGGTGTTCCTAAACCGACTGCAAATGGTGAAATATGGGTTTTTAATAAAGTAAGTTAATATAAAAATTTCATATTTTTTTTTCTTGTATAATTTGACTGGATTTACAACAACAACAAAATGTTTTTAAAATCAAAACAACTTTATGATTTCTTCAGAAAATATATAATTTTTTTATGTATTTTACTTTTCATATTTTTTGAAAATTAAATAATATTATTTAACTTTATTTGAATTTTTATGGAAAAATTGTTTCTTTTATTTTTAGACTTACACACAATACATACCACTCTCTATTTATGACCTTCAGCAATGGATGGGTGCTCCATCCATTTATGTCTACGACTGCTCCTGTGCTGGACTTATAGTTGAATCTTTTAAGAATTTTGCAATTCAACATGAAAGAGAATTTGATGTAAGTAATATTATTAAGAAATTAGCTCCTATTGGAAAATTAGACAAATTGAATTTTCTGTTGTATTAAAAATAATAATATAAATATTAATTTTTTATGCTATTAATTAATGGAAAACATTATTACTTTGAAAACAAAATAAATCATTCACTGATTTTAACTATCATATGTTTATTATTCAAAGTAACTCTTCAGTGTTCTCTTGAGTGTTTTTCCCTCTTGTTTTTAATTCTAGATGTATTTTAATTTTGTTATTATATTTAAAATAGGACTACTTTATTATTATCTAAGGCATTTTATCTTCTTGGGATTAAACTGTGTATTTGATTTGTTGATATACACGGTATAATACTTTATTTCTGAAAAACTTACTTTCTAAAAATTATATCTAAATCTTTCTTTTAATCATTCTTGCTTTATTTATTTATTTATATTTTCTTAATTAAGCTTACCAAAAAAAAAAAGTCATTTTACTAAAACTAGACAATGCATTTCTATCCACTGCAACTTTAAACTTTACCTATAAACAATATGATTTTTTTCTTCGAATTGAACGAAATATATTTTTTAAAGAAAAATTTTATTAATTTCAAATTTTTATCTAAATCTTTAATACTGTTGTATCAGAATATTATTTTTATATAATAAATTAATATTTCATGTCATTATATGATGTTATTTATTACATTAAAAATATTTATTATATTGTATTCTTATAAATTGTCTTTTAGCTTTTAGTAAATAATAGTAAGACTCCTTACGATGGACCACCAATGCCTTCCTATGGTTCCTGTATACAACTTGCTGCTTGTGAAGCTACACAAATTTTACCCATGAATCCCGATTTACCTGCTGATCTCTTTACATCATGCCTCACTACACCTGTCATTATAGCACTAAAGTGGTAATTACACAGTTATATAGTATTGCTGTCGTTACATATTGTCATTATTCGTGTTGCTTACGATATTGGAGATAAAAATTCAGTGGTACAATATTATAAATACATTTTGAAATATTTTTTGTTTATTGGAATAGCAACGTTTTATCTTTATACAAAAAGGAATAAATTTAATTAAAATATTCTATTTTTATGATTGAATACTTTATAAGCATTTTTTATATTACTGTACTTCATTTGTTATACTAGCTGAACTAATTTTTCTTATAAATAATTTAATTTCCACATTTTACTTTCTGTCATATTATAAAGCATCTCTCATCTAAATTTAAGTCTGACATGATTTAATGTAACATTTACAGCTGTAACTCTTAAAGGGAACTTAAGATTATATATATATTTTTTCCTTCCAAACTTTCAATAAACATTGCACATAAAAGGAATAGCTTTTACACAAACTAGTATTGAAAATTTTATTGTTTTGAAAAAGTTATTTGAGCTTATATTTTATAATGTATTAAGAAAATTCAATGAAAATATTAAATTCACAGACATTATTTAAAATTTGTTTTCGTAAATTTATTTTTAAATTTTTTTTTTAGTATTTATTTCAACATAATTTTATGCCATGAATACTTTTGTTGTAATATCAATATTATATATATGTTATGTTTGACCAATTGTTATAATTTGTTTGTTAATTTTCACGTGTTAATAATTATTATTCTATATTTGTAGGTTTGTGCTTCAAAACAACAAGAAATTGTTGCCTGGTATTACCATGGATCTGATTGATCAGTATGTATAGCTTTTTTTTTTTTTTTTGCACCAAATTGATTAATACCTTTAAATTACTTCTATCAAATTTCTATACTATGTGTAGTTTAAATGAAAAGTTGCATACAATGTTGTTTTTTCTTACCCATAAGTTAATTAAAGAATTCATTTTTCACTTTAAGTATTAAATTATTGATTTTGTAGTCTAAAAATAAATAAACACCAAAATTATATTTACTATTCCAAGAAAGTATACTTTTTTTAAATTCTTATTTGAAATTTAAATAAATTTCTTTTTAATTTTTATAAATTTTGTAATTTTGTAAAAAAAAAAACACCATCATTTTTATTACATAATTAAAAAAATTATTGCATTAATTTAAAAATTACAGAATACCTGGTCAAGTATCAGATCGCAGGACTATGTTGGGTGAATTAAACTGGATTTTTACTGCTATAACAGACACTATTGCATGGAATGTTCTACCAAAAGAAACATTTCAACATCTTTTTCGTCAAGATCTTTTAGTTGCTAGCCTATTTAGAAATTTTTTATTGGCAGAACGAATAATGAGATTTTATAACTGCACTCCTGTATCCAGTCCATCATTGCCTTCTACTTATCATCATCATATGTGGTAAGTATTCTTTATGCAGTTTTTAATTAATGTATTATATTAATATTAGGGGCCTGATGGCCAAGTGGCTAGTTCTCGATGCTACAGGTTTCGGGTATGAGTGGATGTTTGTAGTGGTTTGGAATGCACTTAATTGATTCCAGTCTATTATGACTGCAGAGAATTGGGCGTATGGCTGATAAACCCTATCCCATCAAAAGAAACCATCTCATGTTTCGAAATCTGCGAATAGGCAGACGGCCCTGGCCCACCATAGGGCTGTTGCGCCATTGATAATGATGATTATATTAATATTAATTTGTTTAATTTGGTGTATTTTGTTGTGCCAATTTCCAAATACTGTAATTTTTGCTTTTTCTAAGTTGAATTCGGAAAGCAAATTTTTTAAAATTATTTTATAAGTATTACTACCATATTCACTAACAGAAATGTATTCCTTTCCTTAAAGATGATTTTCAGCTCTAATTTCTTCAAAAAAATTTTTTGTATTAAACTTTTTAAATAAATGTCTGATTGCTTTGATTAATATATTTTTTTAATGTTTTGAAAACATGGAGTTCTAATAAAATATTCAAAACAACATAAGATTAAAATTTTGATCATTTAGATTGTTAATTATATTTATTAATATATTTATTTGCATGTTCAATTTATGAATTGTGATTTTGGGTTATGAACATTGACGAATTATTTCAAAATATTTTCTTTTACAAACAAGGAAATTAAAAAATACGGTAACTATGTTTATGGAATTCAGTATGGTATAATAAATTAACATAAAAAAATAAAAAAAAATAAATACATGCTAAGAAAAAAATAAAAGGAAAATATTTTGATTATGTGAATTAATGTCATTTTTTGGAAGTAATGTGGGTATGATTGTGAGTATTGATACATTTTATATTATATATATTCATATGGTATTAGATATGTTATATGTATTATATTTAATTTATTTGCTATTAATAATTTTCAAGATAAAAATAAATGCATTAGTTAATTTTATTTTTATTTCTATTAGTTCTTTTCATAAATTTTTATTGTTCTGGATTATTAAGAAGAAATTTATTATATTATACTAGTTATAAATACATAAACTTTAACAAGCTTAATATATAAGCATAACTTATATATGTTATGCCAAAGAGAATATCTTGTAAAGCTTATTCTCAAAAAAATACAATTATTAAAAAGTATGCAATAAAAAATAGTGGGAGATGTTTACGAATTTTTTTCATTCTACCGCCACGAAAAAAAGCAAATTACTTATTATTGTGTTATTTATATTTCTGTACGTTTATAGGCAAGCCTGGGATCTTGCTGTGGATACGTGTTTGACTCAATTACCTGGACTTTTAAAAGATTCTTCAGCTACTTATTCATAGTCCTTTTTTCTCTGAGCAACTTACAGCATTCCAAGTTTGGCTATCCTTAAGTCAGGATTCCTCCAGTGTCCCTGAACAATTGCCTATTGTTCTGCAGGTTATTATACTTTTATAAGAATATCAAGGAATTGTAAAAGGAAATTCTTAGTAATACTCTTTTTTTTTTTTATTTAATTTTTAAGTAAATAAAATCTTTTTTTTTTTTAAGTAGTTTTTTTGGTAGTTTTTAAAATATGGCTAACTAAATATAATTATGTGATAATAGTTATAAAAAGATGTCTATAACTAATATAAATTGTAAGGATAATATATAGTTTATTTACAATGATTTATAATGGAAAATAAATTTGATTTATTTTAAATTCAATTTTTTCAATTTTTTACAATTTTATGGTTATTAATCTTATAATGTATTTTTATATTATTTTATATTCAACTTTTAAATAATGTTTTTATTCCTTCTGAAACAGTTTGGGAAAATTGAGAATATTTTATTATATATATAAAAAATATTTTTAAAATCAGTAGTATAGCTTCAATTTTTTATACTCTTATATGCAATAGCTGTTAAAAATTGATAGATTGACTTAGATTGATTAGGCCTTATTTTTAGTGTGTACCATCAAATAAATCTTGAAATATTAGCAATATTTTCAAATAATTCAGAATACAATTTTTGGATTGCATTTAATTATGAAAAATATTCAATCATTTTGCTTAGAAATTATATATATATTAATGGAAAATATCTATGTACATATATAATTTATGATTGATTTTCTTGTATATTTATATATAAATACTAACAATGTTAAATGGAATTATTTTATTATTTGTATATTCAGGTTCTTCTAAGTCAAGTACATCGGCTTCGAGCTTTAGAATTACTTGGCCGCTTCTTAGATCTTGGACCATGGGCAGTTAATTTAGTAAGACATAATTTTTTAAAAGAATATTTGTTTTTATTGTTATTTGTTTTATATGTTATTATTAATTATGTGTAAAGTTGGCATTCATTTATAAGTTAAGAAAGAAATATCATCTTTAAAATTTTATTTTATCAATCATTTAAAAATAAATGGAATTTTCAATTACATGCATTAAAAATTTCATTGGTAATTAATTAGTCATTTATTAATTTCATAAATTTTTTTAAGCAGGGTTATAAGTATATTTTTAATGTATTATGTATGTGCAATCTAAGTATTGTTTCATCAGTCTGTTAATATCAACCTAAACTTCCATAAATTCAGTAAATTATGATAAACATAATTTTGTTCTTAGTTTTAATTGATTTCGTTTACTATATAGGCACTGTCAGTGGGCATTTTCCCTTATGTTTTAAAATTATTACAAAGTTCTGCACGAGAGTTACGGCCATTGTTAGTGTTTATTTGGGCCAAAGTCTTAGCTGTTGATTGTGTAAGTATTTCATAAAAATTTTCATATTTACCTTGCGTATAAAAATATTTTTATATAATGTCTTCTAAGTTTCATTTGATGAAAAATATGGAAATGTGTCTGTGTACAATTCATATTAATAAAAAATAAATACAATTTGTAGTATATAATAATCCAATATAATTTATTGAGTTTAAATTTTTGAAGAAATTTATGTAATAAAGTATCTGTTTCTGTATATCTATTGAATTCTAATGTATGATGTGTATATAAAAACAACCTTCATTCTAGATTAGATAGAGAACAGGTTTTTAAAATCAACTACATTTTCTTATTCTCATAAAACATATTTCAATTAGCATTAACTTTTAATTTACTGTAAATTTGTTCTTTTTATTATTAATTAATATATTTACAAATGTTGTTGTTAAAATTGTTTTTTACAAATGTTGCTGACTATTTGTATTTTGAATCTGTGTTTCTTTGCATATTTTTCTAGTTGAATGCTAAACAACCAACAATGCAATTCTTACCCCATAATTTCTTTTTGAGTTTTATTGGCAGAATTAATTTATCTTGGGAGTAGTCTTTTTACTTTTAAATTCCTTATTTAATTTAATTTCTTCTAAATAACTTAATTGTTCTTTATATCTAAAAATATTTTGTATTCTTATTTAATTTTTTTTTTTAACAAAATAATTTATTTTAATAGTAAATTAATCAATTAGAAATTTTGTATATGAAGAATGACTTAAAAGGAACTGTAAAAAATATATAAGATTAGTAGTATATATAAGTGCAATAAGATGATTTCAAAATAAAATTAAAAATTTAATAAATAAAAAATTTTCTAATGTTTTTTTAATTACTAATGAAAATTAAACTGTTTTTTTTTTTTTTTCTTTTTATGTATAAATAAAAATAGCATATATATACTTTTTTAAAATTAGTGTTTATAATTCTTTTGAAATAAGTAACTTTTTTTTTTTAAAGACTTGTCAAAGTGATCTGATCCGAGATGGAAGCTTTAAATATTTCTTAGCAGTTCTTGGAGAATCATTTATGCCTGTAAGTAATTTTTATGGCAGCATTTATTTCTTTTTAAATAACATTTTCATTTTTGATGCAAATTTTTTTCAAAATAATAAAAAAATCATAAATTAGTGAAATATATCTCCAGTTTGAAAATCAATTTATTTTTTATATATTTTTTTATTTAATTTCCAGTAAGGTGAAATGAAATTTTTTTATCTATTAACATTTGTTATTTTAATATTTTGAAAGTTTAATTTTTTTTTATGTTATAGGCTGAACATAGAACAATGGCAGCATTTTCGTGTGTTTCTTGCATAGTAAATGGTTACAGACTTGGTCAAGTAAAAATAAGCTTTTTTTTTTTTAATGTTTTCTTTTTATCAAGTTTAAGAGTACTTGTTTTAACTGCATGCTTGTGATTGATCACTCATAAATAACCTTAGTGCATATTAAGATCAATGACTCATCACTCGTATAATATTTTCTTCTATAACAAACATTCGAACATTTTCTGCTCAACATAAAACTTGTTTGATATTCATTAATGGCAACAATTAATTCTGGCATGTAGTTATGCTCAAGTATCAGTTTAAGTATATATATTATATATATTTTTTTTTATGTTTAAAGGCATTATTTTTTTAATCATAATTAATTAAAAATTAATACTTTTTAATCGATTCAAAAAAATTTTTTAATTTTATTATGAATGTTTTTATTATTTCAAACTAACAATGATTGAAAAGAACTGCAAGTTTTGCATGCATCAAGAA